>PVJN01004917.1:0-86735 GCA_004026805.1 Lasiurus borealis | reverse complement strand
AAGACTCAGAGCAGCATCGGAAGGGGTCCAGCCTGCAGACACAGGCTGGGAGGCAGCTGTGGCCCTGTCCCCCACCAAGCACGCCCCTATCTTCCACCGTCCAGCCAGCCCCTCCTTCCCGAGCACTGCAGGGATGGATCCTGCGTGGGAGTTGGGGGGGTCGACCCTCCTTGCACAGTCTCCAGACACCGTGGTCCCCATGATCATAAATTCCCAAGGGGCTGCCAAAACCGGTTTGGCTCAGTGGATAGAGCGTTGGCCTGCGGACTGAAGGGTCCTGGGTTTGATTCCCAGTCAAGGGCATGACCTTGGTTGTGGGCACATCTCCAATGGAGGGCGTGCAGGAGGCAGCTGATCGATGTCTCTCTCTCATCGATGTTTCTAACTTTCTGTCCCTCTCCCTTCCTCTTTGTAAAAAGTCAATAAAACATATTAAAAAAAAAATTCCCATGGGGTGACTTCCAACCTTGGCTCTTTACCTCCTTTGCCAAACCAGCCGCAAAGCGTGCGTGGGCCTTGCCTCCTCCCACTCACTCACTCTCACCTCACTCCTCTTCCTGGAATCCTCCCCACATCCTGGTCCCCTCCTGTGCCCCACCAGGACCATCGGGCACCCTTTCCCCGCCTCAGGCTCACAGACTTCCAGGGCATCTCCCTCCCTGGAGGCTCCGAAGGCCTTAGGCCCCTGCCCCACAGCTGCATCTGCTCCTTATAAACACCCCACATGCCACCAGCTGCTGGTCCCCTCTCCGGGGACCTGACTCGGTGGGCGGAGTTGTTCGCTGGCGCTTTCAGCCAAAATGCTCTTGAAATCATCACAGATAAGGAGCAAGCCCAGCTCAGCCAAGAGCTATGACATTTTGTCTGTCCCGCCCAGCTTAAAGACAGATGGCTGTGCCTTGCCTGGGGCGAGGTGACTCACCTGAGCCCTCACCTGGAGCGGGGCCAGCTGCCTGCGGGGCTGAAAATCTTTCACTTGGGCTGGGTCCGGGCCCTCCCCTGACGGCAGCCTCAGCCTTCCTCCTAGGGAAGCACCGTGAGTGAGTCACCCGCTCCCATCCCCTAGTACCTTCTAGGAGAGGGTCCTCCACTCACTGGCCGCCAACACAGCGCTTCCCCGAGCCCGTGGGAGGGGAGGTACAAGCCGGGGCAGATCGGAGCTCAGGGGCGGTGGGGCAGGTGTGGCTTGGCAGGTGCCCCAGCGAGTAAGAGCTTCCTTCCTGCCAAGCCACCTCGGGGCTTTTGGGGTGCAGCAGCCAGTCCGGGCAGGGACAGAGCTCCCGTCTTTATGGGGTCTGGGAAATTCCCTCGCAGGGGTGGGATGGGGGTGAGGATCATCCGTGGGCTCAGGTGCCACCTTGCTGAGAGAAGACAAGCGTGAGAGGAGAGAGCGAGTCGCTGGCTTGTGCTGTGACCTTGGGTCGCTGAACTCCAACCCTGAATCCCCTGTCTGTACAATGGGGGTACGGAGGATGCGCAGTGCGCAGTGTTCGCCTGACTCCTTGCAACCATGGCTAATGTTGAGGGGGAGGCTACGGGGAAGTGAGGTGCTTGTGAAGCCATCGGCAGCTTGGAATCAGCCATGGCGGGGATATTGGCAGAGGGGACCCGGGAGGGTGTTTGTTTGGTTTCCTGGTTGAGACCCAGTTCAGCAGCGGACCCTTGCAGCTGTGTGGCTCTGGCCAAGTGACTTAACCCTTTTGAAAGTTTGTTTCCTTATAACTGGACTGTGTATGACAAGAGGACCTACGGAGGTCAGCTCACGGATGATCATAAATTCCTCACTGAAGAGGTCATGGTGGGTGGTCACGTCCAGGGCCCATCGCTTCCTGAGTGTAAAGCTTATCTCTGCCTGGAGCAAGCCCTGCTCACGGTTCCTGCGCATCCAGGCTAACACACCTCACCAGGCCAGTTTTCACACCGTTCCTTCTAAAGAGAGCGCACCAGCCAGAACCGGTTTGGCTCAGTGGATAGAGCGTCGGCCTGCAGACCGAAACGTCCCAGGTTCGATTCCGGTCGGGGGCATGTACCTTGGTTGCGGGCACATCCCCACTAAGGGGCGTGCAGGAGGCAGCTGATGGATGTCGCTCTCTCATCAATGTTTCTAACTCTCTATCCCTCTCCCTTCCTCTCTGTGAAAAATCAATAAAATATATTTAGAGAGAGCACACCATCCTGTAATTCAGTCCCCGCCTTGCTTTCTTCGACCTTCAGATAATCTCCCTTAATCTCCCTTACATTCCTCCTGGATCTCAGATGCATTAAAAAAACAGCAAAACTTCCCTTTTCCAGAGCCTTTGAGATCTTGCTCCCCGGCCTATGTCCTGGGCTTGGCTCAAATAAACTGCAAATTCTCTACAGGTTTCTCACGTTGACAGTAATAATGGCCCGTGCGGATTGATTGCTTTCTGGGTGCCAGCTGCTGTGGGTGCTGCTGGGTGTTACATTATGTGCCAACGTCACTGGGCAGCAGGATGCTCAGGTGTCTGGTGAAAGGTAATCTGGGGTCTCTGAGAAGGTGTTTCTGGAAGAGATTGGCATTTGTATTGGTAGATGGAGTGACGCAGACAGCCCTGCCCAGCGTGGGTGGCACTATCCAATCCCAGAGGGCTTGCCAGAGGTCTGGGCCTCGGGACCATTAGGCAGGTCCAGGCTACTGTCTTCGCTGCCTGATGGTTGCTGATGATTGAGCGGACGGGGTTAGGTTTCTGAAGGATGGGCAAAAGTAGGTTTACAGTTAATACAACCAAATAAAACAATAAATAACAGTACAAGAATAAGCTTTATGCCGAAACCGGTTTGGCTCAATGGATAGAGGGTCGGCCTGTGGACTGAAAGGTCCCAGTTTCAATTCTGGTCAAGGGCCTGTACATTGGGGCGTGCAGGAGGCGGGCTGATCAATGTTTCTTTCTCATCGATGTTTCTGGTTTTCTATCCCTTTCCCTTCCTCTCTGTGAAAAATCAATAAAATATATTTTTAAAAATTCTTAAAAAAAAAAAAAATGCCGAGACCAGTTTGGCTCAGTGGATAGAGCGTCGGCTTGAGGACTGAAAGGTCCCAGGTTCAATTCTGGTTGGGGGCATGTACCTTGCTTGTGGGCACATCTCCACTGTGGGGCGTGCAGGAGGCGGCATATCGATGTCTCTCTCTCATCAATGTTTCAGACTTTCTATCTCTCTCCCTCTCTGTAAAAAAATCAATAAAATATATTAATAAAAAAAAAGAAGAAGAAGAAGCTTTATGTCTTGTGTACTCATAACAAAACCAACTTTTGCCAACTCTGGGTCCCCAAAATACGTATTCACACTTTCACAGCTGATAACTCAATTTTAAAAATGAAATGCATCCTAATAAACACGGCCTGTGGGGGAAGGGGACAGGGAAGGGGAAGGTGCAGGGAGGGAGAGTGCACGCTGGGACCTTCTTTTTGAGGGTTTTGAAAGGTAGAGAGCGTAGAGAAGGTCTTAGGGGAGGATCTTTATTTGTGGGTTTTTTTTGTTGTTGTTTTTAATATTTATTGATTTTTTACAGAGAGAAAGGGAGAGGGACAGAGAGTCAGAAACATCAATGAGAGACATCGATCAGCCACCTCCCACACGCCCCCTACTGGGGATGTGCCCGCAACCAAGATACATGCCCTTGACTGGAATCAAACCTGGGACCCTTCAGTCCGCAGACCGATGCTCTATCCACTGAGCCAAACCGGTCTTAGCTTTTGTTGTTTTTTTAAGGGTATAATCCTTTTAATCAACCTTCAAAACTTATTATATTTAAACACATCCATTGTAATGAGTTAATCAAATTCAACATAATTCATTTGATTGTCTAATAGATAAGGATCACTTTTAAATGTAATCATGATTCAGTTATCACATCTGACAAAACAGAGGATCTTTTTTTAAAAAATATTTTTTTTATTGATTTCAGAGAGAGGAAGAGATAGAAACATCAATGATGAGAATCATTGACCAGCTGCCTCCCTGCACACCCCCTACTGGAAGTCAAGCCCACAACCCCAGCATATGCCTGGACCGAATTTAAATCTGGGACCCTTCGAATGGATGAATGTGTAGATAAATGGGTAGATAAATATCTGTGTTTTCTGATGGTCTTAGGCTCTATAGCAGTGGTTCTCAACCTGTAGGTCGAGAAAACACAGATACTTACATTACGATTCATTAACAATAGCAAAATGATAGTCATGAATTAGCAACAAAAATAATTTTATGCCTGGGGGTCACCACAACATGAGGAACTGTATGAAAGGGTCACAGAATTAGAAAGGCTGAGAATCACTAAACTGAAAGTTTGTGTCTCCCCTTCTGCCCCCCAATTTATATGTTGAAATCTAACACCCAGTGTGACGGTATGGAGGTCAGGCCTTTGGGAGGTGAGTAGGCATTAGGGATGCAGCCCTCATGAATGGGATTAGTGCCCTTATGAAAGAGACTCCAGAGAGCTCCGTGGCCCCTTCCCTCATGTGAGGGCACAGTGAAAAGACAGCCATCTATGAACCAGAAGGAAGCTCTCACCAGACACTGAGTCTGCTTGTGCTGTCCCAGCCTCCAGAAATATGAGAAATAAATGTTGGTTAGTTAGCCATTCAGTCCACGGTATTTTTGTTATAGCAGTCTGAATATGGGTTAAGAATACTTCCCACTGATTCAGTTTTTCTAGAGAATCCTACTACACTGTACTAAGTGCATTATATACATTCACCCATTTGTTTCTCATGGCTACCTTGCAAGGTAGATGTTAATAGCATCCCCATTTTTTCAGATAAGAAACTGAAGGGCAGCCTCACCAGTGTGGCTCAGTGGTTGACACCTATGATCTCAGAGAGGAAGGGAGAGGGAAAGACGGAAACATGAATGAGGAGAGAGAATAATTGATCGGCTTCCTCCTGCTCGCCCCCTACTGGGGATTGAGCCCCAACCCCAGCATGTGCCCTGACCAGGAATCCAACTAGCACTCTTCTGGTGCAGGGGATGACACTCCAAACAACTGAGCCACACCGGCTAGGGTGAGGCCTACAGATTTTCTATTTTATTTTATTGTTTAAAGTATTACAAATAGTAGTACATATGTCTCCCCCCCCTCCCCAATAACCTTCCTCCGGGCACATGCCCTCACCCCACTCTCGAGGCCTACAGATTTTCACTGCTCCCCTTCATTCACCCCTCCTTGACACAACATCCCCATTCCTGGTCATATGCCTTCCTTGCATAAAACTCTTTTCCCTAATCCCCTCCTAATCTGTCTGCTGTGCATCCTTTTCTCCAGTTCTTCTCTTTTTACCTTTTTTACGTTGGGAATCTTCTCTGTATTCCTCCAACCACCCATCCATCCATTTCCTTTAACACAAACTGAGCACTAAAGCTGTGTCGGGGTAATAGAGATGCCATGTCTAAAACTGGTAGTGGGGGCATCCATTACACTCAGCTAAACCTCCACACCTCTCCTCGCTCTCAGACACACCCAGAAACAAACAAGCCCTTACACAGATCTACTAGCGGAAGGAAAAAAACGGGAGTTGGGGGTGTGGGAGGAGGGATTGATCAAAAAAGAAAATAAGAAAGAACTCATGGACAGGGGCAACAGTGTGGTGGATGCAGTGGGGGTGAGGTGGAGGTGGAAGACGGTACAGGGGGGATAAATGTGATGGAAAGTGAAGAAGAAGAAGGGCTATAGATGATTTGGATCAATGGATAGAGCGTAGGCCTGCGGACTGAAAGGTTCTGTGTTCCATTCTGTTCAAGGTCACATGCCCAGTCCCTAGTAGAGGGTGTGCAGGAGGAAGCCAATCAATGATTCTTTCTCATCATTGATGTTTCTATCTCTTCCTTTCTCTCTGAAATCAATAAAAATATACTTTTTTAAAAAAAGAAGAAAAAAACAACCAACCTGAAGCTAATAATGGCTCTCGGGCGCCTCCTGCTGGTAATATGAAAACTTACATCCTGAGCCAGACAGTCCCAGCATGTCTGCAGGAAGGGGCTGCTCTGCTCCCCCTTCTGGCACTCGTCCTGCACTGCAACTCCAACTAGCAATTCCACCTCAGGGGTCCGAGGGTGGTTCTTGTCAGAACCGTTTAATATCCTCGCCTTTGTCAGGCCCAAGCCAAAGACCAAAGTAAGAAGCAGTGAGAGAGATTGTTGTGAATTTAATGTGTCTCTCCAAATCCACATGATGAAATCCTAACCTCGGTGTGATTATATCAGGATGTGGGGTCTTTGAGGAGCAATGAGGTCATGAGGATGGAACCCTCATGAACGGGCTTGGTGCTCTCATGAAAAGACAGGAGAGCTTGCTTCCTTGCTCTCTGCCATGTGGGGATGCAATGAGCTGGCCATCTGCCAACCAGGACACCAGGTCTGCCAGTGACCTTGGACTTCCCAGCCTTCAGAACTCTGAGAAATAAATGTCTGTTGTTTAAGCCACTAAGTCTATGTATTTTGCATAGCATCCTACCCAGATTAAGACAGTGTTGTTTGCTTTAATGCACAGGAGGTGTGTGCTCTGGTGCACGTGTGTGTGTGTGTGTGTGTGTGTGTGTGTGTGTGTGGTGTGCATGTACATGGGGGAAGCAAGGTGCAATTTCTGAGCATGTGCTTGCATACCATGCCCGGAGCATGATGGACATGTGCATGTGAGTAATTCTAATCTGTGCACAGTAGGTATTCTCGGGGAATGTGCATGGGACAACGCTGAGGAGTCAGCTCCCAGGCTTTCCTAGTGGCATTGAGCCCCAGATGTCCATGAATGCACCCCATCTTGGCTTTTCTCCCTTCGCCATCTCATGTCCTTGCTTCCCTACACATATTTCTCAGGATCACCCCCCAAACAAACCGCCCGCTTTCACATCCGTCTCCGCACCTGGGATGAGAGGGAGACAGCCCAACAGGAGAGGCCAACATGCTGAGGCTGGCAGAGAGCAAAAGTGACAAGAGCTGGGTCTCTGGGGGCATCGCCACACCTCTGAGTTAACAACCCGGCAGCTGTCCTGCCCCCACCTTCTGCTGAGGTGAGACAGCCCGAACCATTTACACCTCTGTATGTGGAGTCATCTGTTCCTGTGGCTGGAAGCCTTCCAGGGATAGGAACGCAATAAGGCATAATTTCATGGAAAGGGAGGTCAGTGGCTGTGTGAACGTGAGCCATAGGGTAGGGCCCTGCTGAGCGTGTGTGTGCAGGGGCTGTGTATGCGCCATATGCACTAGGTGAGTGCCCGCTGTGTGCAAACCCCGTGTATCTGGGACACAGAATTGGGTCGTCTTGGCTCGCTCGTGAACATCCCGTGTGACTCCCCTGGCAGTTCTTGGCTTCATCTTTCTGGAACACTTTCCGCATCCTCAGCTCATTTGTGTCTCCACTGCCCCCACCTGGTTGCCGGGACAACCTCTATAGATTCCCCGCTAGTCTCCCCGCTGGTATGCTTGATCCTCTTTAAACTATTTTCCACGCAGCACAGCAGTCGGAGTTGAAAACGTACTTTACATCATGTTCTCTCCTCCAAAGCCCTCACCTCCCAGGAAAGTTGCAGCGGTAGGTTTGTTCCTCTCTGTGGTTGGGTAGGGGCTGGGGCACTGACTCCTGCAGGCTGGATTTCCCAGGAACCAGCCACATCTGCTTTCCAGCTGGGTTCAGCCAATGGGAGGTACTGGTGGGAGACTGGGGAGCAGCAAGAAGCAAGAATCGGGGTATTTTTCTCCTTCTACCTCCTCCAAGGTTTCCACTCAACAGGTCTGGGCTGGGTGACCCTCTGTCCCTGCAGGTGGCTGTGGCTAATCTCTGGATTCCTCCACCTTCCTTGTTGCCTTCTCACCTGGCTAACGGATTCCCTGGCTTTCACATACTTGAGATTTCTTCTTTTCTGGTTGACCCTGCCTGACACCATCCGCCAGCTGACTCCCAGCCTGTGCAGGGCAGAGCCGTGGGGAGGGCGGAGAACAGAATCCGGACTTGGGTGCACCTCCCCCATGCCTCCTACCCCACCTCCGAACCTGAAGTCCTGGGAGCTAGTGCATTTCCTAACTGTTTACCTGAGCCAAGGCTTCCTGCTGCTAGCATCTGAAAGTTACCTGTGACAACTGGTGCCAGTTACGTGCGGCGGCCCCCAGTAACCACTCTGCCTTTTTTTCTAGAATTGGAGGCGTTCCCCTAGTGCACAGGCCATTTCCCAGGCTCCCCAGCAGCCAGGGGAGGCCTCAGCTGATTTCTTTTCTTTTTTTAAAAAAAATATATTTTTATTGATTTCAGAGAGGAAGGAAGAGGGAGAGAGAGATGGAAACATCCATGGTGAAAGAGAATCATTGATCGTCTGCCTCCTGCAAGTCCCCCACTGGGGATGGAGCCCATAACCCAGGCATGTGCCCCGACCAGAATCAAAGCTGGACCCTTCAGTTCACAGGCCAATGGTCTATCCACCCAACCAAACCAGCTAGGGCCTGAGCTGATTTCTTTTCCTTTCTTTTCTTTCCTTTTTTCTCTTTCTTCCTTCCTTCCTTCCTTCCTTCCTTCCTTCCTTCCTTCCTTTCTTTCTTTCTTTCTTTCTCTTTCTTCTCCTTTTAATAAATAAGCTTTATTCACACCATCAAAAAAAGTTAATAGCATCAGGCAGGTTTCCAGCTTTTCTTCTTGGCTTCTCACTGGGCAGTTATCAGGTAATTGAAATCTAACATCTGCTTCCTAGAAACTTTTCATTCTATGGTAGGGTGTCTCTCATCTCAGGGTGTGGGGAGGGATGATGAAGATCTGCAGGTCTTGCCCTAACTGGTTTGGCTCAGTGGATAGAGCATCGGCTTGTGTACTGAAGAGTCCCAGGTTCAATTCTGAGGGCATGTACCTTGGTTGCTGGCACATCCCCAGTAGTGGATATGCAGAAGGCAGCTGATCGATGTTTCCAACTCTCTATCCGTCTTCCTTCCTCTCTGTAAAAAATCAATAAAATATATTAAAAAGAAGGAGAAGAAGAAGAACTGCAGGTCTGGGCTTGAAGTGGCGCAAAGCAGGTGGGGAAGATTTAATTTGGGGCTGGCTGTAAGGCAGACCGAGCTGGTTTCTGACCATCCAGAGGAGGTGAACACAAATTCCAGGTCGGTGCTTGAGATAAAGCCCGTGCTTGCTCTCTGCCACTCTCGGTCTGGAATGTGGGTGCAGTGTGGGCGCCCTCGCTGTGCTGTGAGTTTCCTCGGGCCACCAGCCGGGCCGTTTAAGCAGCAGAAATGTGTTCTCCCGCTGGATTAGGGGCTAGCGGTCTAAGATCTAGGCGTTGGTAGGGTTGGTTTCCTCCAAGAGCTGCAGGGAGGCTGGCTCCAGCCCCTCTCCTTGGCTCGTCCACGGCCATTTTCCCTCTAAGCGTCTCTCTCTGTGTGCAACGTTTCCCTTTTGGTAAGGACCCTGGTCATATGGGATTAGGATCAATGCTAATGACCTCCTCTTAATTAATTACACCTGCAATGACCCTTTGTCCAAAGGACTACATTCTGGGGTATTAGAGGTGAGAACTTCAACTTAGAGATTGGGGCGGGGGGCACAGCCTGTAACACATGCCTTGTAGGGGAGGGCACACCCTACGGATGGATCTCACTGAGCAAAGCTGCAACACCAGCTTATTCTTTGAAGTTAGAGGGAAATATATTTTATTTTGTTTATTTACTTATTTTATGTTTTTATAAATATATTTTTGCCGGGACCTGTTTGGCTCAGTGGATAGAGCGTTGGCTTGCGGACTGAAAGATCCCAGGTTTGATTCCGGGTGAAGGCACATACCTTGCTTGCGGGCACATCTCCACAGTGGGGTGTGCAGGAGGCGGCTGAACGATGTCTCTCTCTCTCATCGATGTTTCTGGGTCTCTATCCTTCTCCTTTCCCCTCTGTAAAAAATCAATAAAATATTTTAAAATATATATATATATATATTTTTTTAAATATTTTTTATTGATTTTTTACAGAGAGGAAGGAAGAGGGGTAGAGAGTTAGAAACATCGATGGGAGAGAAACATAGATCAGCTGCCTCCTGCACACCCCACTGTGGAGATGTGCCCGCAAGCAAGGTACATGCCCCCAACTGGAATCGAACCTGGGACCCTTCAGTCCGCAGGCTGACGCTCTATCCACTAAGACAAACCGGTCTTGGCTAAATATATTTTTATTGATTTCAGAGAGGAAGGGAGAGGAAGAGAGAGAAACATCAATGATGAAAGAGAATTGTTGGTTGGCTGCTTCCTGCACTCCCACACTGGGGATGGAGCCTGTAACCCGGGCATGTGCCCTGAACGGGAATCAAACCATGACCTCCTTGTTCAACTATGACCTCCTTCATCACAGGGCGACACTCAACCACTGAGCCATGCCAGCTGGGCGAGAAGAATACATTTTATCTTACTTTATGCATTATTTTTGGGGGTCTCTGTTCCATTCATGCAAACATGTGTCATCAGTCAAGATCCAGGAAGAGAATACCAGGGGTAATTGAGGAATATTTAACAAAAGTACAGACAGGCCAAAACAGGTTTGGCTCAGTGGATAGAGCGTCGGCCTGTGGACTCAAGGGTCCCAGGTTTGATTCCGGTCTAGGGCATGTACATTGGTTGCGGGCACATCCCCAGTAGGAGGCATGCAAGAGGAGGCTGATTGATTTCTCTCTCTCAGCTGATCGATGTCTCTCTCATCGATGTTTCTAACTCTCTATCCCTCTCCCTTCCCCTCTGTAAAAAATCAATAAAATATGTTAAAAAAGTACAGACAGGGTTGGAGAAATGAACAAGGGATGGTGAGCATCCCATGGCTAGCCACAATGGGGAGGTGACACCAGTCCAGGCTTGAAGGGGCAGAGGGAGGGGCAGTTAATGGAGACAGGGCCATGGTGGAAGGACACAGCCATTGGCAACCTGAGGCCCGGCAGGGAGGGAGCTAGGGAATAGATACTGAACCTGCTCTCTCTTCCACCCTCCAGTCTCCTGCTGGCACCTTCCATTGGCTGAACCAAACCCAGCAGACAAGAGCCCACTGATGCAATCCATCGGGTCAGCCAGAGGGGCAGGGTGGGGCCGGTGGGGCTGGGTGGAGAGCGATGGAGAGGATCCAGCAGACTGACCGAATTCCTGCTGCTCACTCTCCCTGCTGGCTGTGAGCTCAGAGGACTTGTCATACTGGCAGAAGGATCAACGCTAACCAGGGCAATGCCTGGAATCCAGTAGGTGTTCAACACATATGTGTTGAATGTGTATAGGCCAGGATGGCAGGGGAGTAAGGGGGAGGGCTTCACACCTTCTTCACCAGCATCCCCCAGAGCAGCTGGGGGGAGGGACTCCCACCCCACCCCTGCTCAGGCCCAGGCAGACATGGCACTAGCCGTGGGAAGAAGACTGTCCCTGTCCTCATGCCTCCCAGCATTGTGGACCAACAATCCCTCAGGTCTTAACCGAGGCAGTGGCTTCCTTGGGACAAGAGCCACCTGGGTCTTCTCCGTGGCTTCTCAGTGCCATTGCAGGGCAGGTGGGGCACTTGTTTGACCCTGGGCCTCCTTCCCCACCCTGAGGCTGGGCTGTCCCATCTGAGAGAGATGGGGCTTGAAAAGGGGAACGCCAGGGCAACGAGGCACCAGAGTTCTGGGCTTAAGATCACTGCGTATGGCATGTGCCATGGTTGCAGGCTCGATCCCCCATAGAGGGTGTGCAAGAGGCAGGCGACCAATGATTCGCTCTCATCATTGATGTTTCTGTCTATCTTTCCCTCTCCCTTCCTCTCTGAAATCAATAAAAATATATTTTTTAAAACGTCACTGTGTATTGAATCACAATGAATGTTGATCCGGCAAGAAATAATTTGAACTTTGGCCCTAATCGGTTTGGCTCAGTGGCTAGAGCATTGGCCTTCAGACTGAAGGGTCCCAGGTTCAATTCCAGTCAAGGGCATGTACCTTGGTTGCAGGCACATTCCCAATAGGAGGTGTGCAGGAGGCAGCTGATGGATGTTTCTCTCTCACTGATGTTTCTAACTCTATCCCTCTCCCTTCCTCTTGGTAAAAAATTAATAAAATATATATATTTTTAAAAGAATTTGAACTTTGTTTAATCTTCTATTTTCCAATCCCATTTGGCCTTTGATTCTGTACTGGTAGAAAGGGATGGTAGAAACCTGGAGCAGATATGAGCTGCATCCACTGAAGGGTGACACTCATGGGAATATCATCAACACCAGGGAAACTGGACCAGAAAGCCAGAAATCTCAGGACATGAGTCTGTGAGAGTAGGGTGGTACCATCTTTAGGACACTCAGGGCACAAGGTAGGGTTGAGGTCAAGTCATCCTATCTAAAAAGAGGGAATGTGTTAATAGACTGCCACACCCTCAAAGATGGCAGCACGCACAGTCACAAGATGGTGGCGCCTAGTCCCCTCAGCCCTGCTGGGGCAGCAGGCATATGGCAAGGCCAGGCCAGGCCAGGCCCTAGGTGGCCCCAGAAACTCCATGCACCTACCTGCACTGGGTTCTGTTCTGGGCCCTGGAGTCACAGCTGTGAACAAAGCAGGCAAAACCCCCTGCCTCACTGGACTCCACTCCCCTGGGTCCATGTGTCATAGAACATCTGCTGAAACCCTTTAGATGCTGCTCTTCCGAACCACCATCCCGAGGCTGCCACTGAGCTTCCCCGACACAGAGTCCCAGCCTCCAGATGTGCCCTTTCTGAACGTCAGGGTCAATTGTGCTTTCAGGATAGAAAGAATCAGGCCTCTGGAGAGTCCTTTAGTTCATTCATTCGGTCATTGGCTCCTTTAATATCATATGTATGTTGTTGAGTACCTACTGTGTGCCAGGCCCTGTCTAGGCACTGAGAATTCAAAGGTGAATAAGAGAAAGTTTTGTCCTCATGGGACTTCCTATCAGGTGGGAAATAAAGGAACTCCCCAAGGAAAAGGCCCCCTAGATACCCACCCTCCCTCCCCTTCCCATGCCTACTTCCTAACTGCCCAAACTCTCCCACGCCCACTTCCACTGCCCATCAGGACGTGGACTGCTGTGTTTCAGGCTGAGGCCGACGGTAGAGCTGGTCCCTCCAGCCTCCTGGCCAGCACCCTCTCCCCAGGAGCTGGGAAGGGGTTCACCTGTAGGGATTTTGCTCCATTGGCTCCTAGGCCAGAGAACCCCCAGAGGGTAAGTCAGCAGCACCGCTATGTCCACAAGGCCTGGAGGTGAAATGACCCAACAGATGGGGACGGGACAGTGGTCCTGGAGGTCAGAGGGCCAGGATGGCCACATGTCTATCTGCGGAGCCCACGGAGAGGCTGGGACCTGCTCACGGACACCTGGGTCAAGGCTGGGACAGCTTATGACGTGAAGCTGGGAGGTGGCTGTGGGTTACCTTCTGCCAGGCCGGGCAGTGACAAATCAGGGGGTTTTAAGCCAGTCCCACAGTTCTCTGGGTCTTAACGCCCCTGTTTTGCAGACAGAAGAGGTGGGTTAGATCATTACGTCATTGAGGCTCTGTTCCACCACTCTTCGGTGGAATCTGGGAGTATCTGACCTGTCTCCCACCTTCCCCCATTTCCCCCCCTCCTCCCTCTTTCTTCCTCAGCTCAGGGCCTGAGAAATCACTCTGAGCTTTAAAGCTGAGCAAACAAACATGTCCAGGCCCATAGGGAACAGGTGGTCCGGGAAGGCACAGCTATTTTTATCACAGTTTGAAGGATTTTCACAGCTGCTCCTGTTGTGTCCACACATTTTCCACAGGCCCAGGGTATTGGGGTGCAGACGTCACTGAGGGTGTGATGGGAGGGGGTGCCCTTGTGAGAGGAAACCTGCCCAGCTGATGCCTGACATTCTGCCTCGGGGATCCAGCTCACGCAGCTCGGCATTGCCCTCCTCCAGAGCGCAGGAGCCCTGAGCTCTACGCTGGTCAGTAACACCAGCAGGAAGGAGCCTGGCCATTCCCAGAGCACTGGGTGCTGAGGGTGACGCAGGAAAGCCTGCAGAGCCGCTTTGCCTTATTTAGCCAATGTTTATTGAGCACCATTAACCTGTTGGCCCTGGGCTGGGGAGCTGCTGGCAACAGCCAGGGATGTGCTTTTCCACGGATGAATGTGGACTAAGTGCCCTGACTCTGTGCCAGGCACCGTGCTTCCCGCTTCACAGAGGTATTGCTCTGTCTCCAACATACTGACCCCACCCCTATCTGTCTCCATCTCTCCTGCCCAAGGCCAAGTTTCACCCCTCCCATTCTGCCCACCCCCTAAAGAGCTCCAGATGGTCCCCTTCTCTCTCACCACAATCCTTCACGCAGTAACCATGAAGAGATTTTTTTGAAAGCATAAATGAGATTCCAGGTCCTTCTCCCACTTAATAAGCTCCCTCCCTCTCTCCCTTCCCCATGGCTTGCTCCTTATGATGAAAATAAAGACCCAACTCTGTATTACTTGACCATGAAATAAACCCTACAGGATTTGTCCTTCACCCACCTCTATTTCTCGTGTTCTTATTCTCTCTTTCAGGCAATAGAACTAGATAAATTATAATCCTCAGCCCATGTCATACTCTCATCATTGTTTCAGACATCATTAGTTCACTCATGGGCCACTTTCATTTAGTTAGACATATAGTTACCTATCTAATAAAGAGGGAATATGCTAATTGACTATCATGCCCTCATAAAAGATGGTGGCACCCACAGACAATAAGAAGGGAATATGCTAATTGACTATCATGCCCTCAAAGATGGCAGCACCCAGTCCCCTCAGCTCCACCAGAGTAGCAGGCACATGGCAGGTGGGTCTGGCTGCTCTGCGCGCCTGCCTCTGGAATGCCCCAGTTCTCTCAGCCCCTCAGCGGCCCAGGGCCAGCCTGAGGCACAGAGAAGCCTCAGATGGCAGCTGCCCAGCTGCCCTGAGCTGGCCCCAGGCCCAGGCAAGCCTCAGATGGTGGTTTCCCAGCCTCCCAGGGCCAGCTGGGGCTCAGGTAACCAAGGCCAGCTGAGGCTTCCACTGCCGGCAGTGGCAGCAGCAGAGATGTGATGGGGGCGTCACCTTCCCCTGATCACCAGGTCACCTCCCACTCCTGAGGGCTCCCAGACTGTAAGAGGGGGCAGGCCGGG
Organism: Lasiurus borealis; assembly: GCA_004026805.1. Lineage (NCBI taxonomy): Eukaryota > Metazoa > Chordata > Mammalia > Chiroptera > Vespertilionidae > Lasiurus > Lasiurus borealis. The sequence continues at coordinate 71,644 of PVJN01004917.1, read as the reverse complement.
CTGAGGAACCCTTCCCTCCAGTACATGAATTTTCATGCACCAGGCCTCTAGCCCTATATAATAAAAGGCTAATATGCAAATCAACCAAATAGCAGAACGATTGGTCACTATGATGCACACTGACCACCAGGGTGCAGACGGTCAATGCAGGAGCTGCCCCCTGGTGGTCAGCACGCTCCCACAGGGGGAGCACAGCTTAGTCAAAAGCCAGGTTCAGGGCTGGTGAGCACAGTGGTGCTGGTGGGAGCCTCTCCCACCTCTGCAGCAGCATTAACGATGTCCAACTGACAGCTTAAGCCCACTCCTCGTGGACTAGAGGAAGGCAAGAATCAAGTCAAAGATTTGAAATACAAAGAATCAGAAAACACTCAACTGGAAAAACAAAAAAAATCCAAAAATTTGAAGATAGTGTAAGGAGCCTCTGGGACAACTACAAAGCATACCAACATCAGAATTATGGGGGTGCCAGAAGAAGAGAGAGAGCAAGATCCTAAAACCTATTTGAAGAAATAATGACTAAAAACTTCCCCCACCTGGTGAAAGAAATAGACTTACACGTCCAGGAAGCACACAGAACCCCATATAAAAGGAATCCAGAAAGGACTACACCAAGACACATCATAATTAAAATGCCAAGAGCAAAAGACAAAGAGAGAATATTAAAAGCAGCAAGAGAAAAACAGTTAATTATCTATAAGGGAGTACCTGTATGATTGTCAGCTGATTTCTCAGCAGAAACTATGCAGGCCAGATGGGATTGGCAAGAAATATTCCAAGTGATGAATAGCAAGAACCTACAACCAAGATTACTCTACCCAGCAAAGTTATCATTCAGAATTGAAGGTCAGATAAAGAGCTTCACAGATAAGAAAAAGCTAAAGGAGTTCATCAACACCAAACCAGTATTCTATGAAATGCTGACAGGTACTCTTTAAGAAGAGGAAGAAGAAAAAGGTAAAGATAAAAAAAATGAACAACAAATACATATCTATCAACAAGAGAATCTAAAAATCAAGTGATTAAAAAAATCTGATGAACAGAATAAACTGGTGAATATAATAGAATCAGGGGCATAGGAAGGAAGTGGACTGATAATTCTCAAAGGGAAAGGGATGAGGGGAGTGCGGGGAGAGACTGGACAAAAATCCTACACCTATGGATTAGGACAGTGCGGGGAGGTAAGGGCAGAGGGTGGGTTGGGAACTGAGTAGAGGGGAACAATGGGGGGAAAAAGAGGAACAATTGTAATAATCTGAACAATAAAGATTTATTAAATTTAAAAAAAGTGTTCTGGAATGGTCAGGTAACTCAGTTGGTTGGAGTGTTGTCCTATGCACCAAAAATGTTGTAAGTTCAAGGCACGTATGAGAGGCAACAGATTGTTGTTTCTCACATTGATGTTCCTCTATATCTCTCTTTTCTCTCTAAAAATCAATAAATATATCCACAGGTGAGGATTAAAAAAGTTTTGCCCAGCCAGCATGGCTCAGTGATTGAGCATCAACCTATGAATCAGGAGGTTGAGGTTTGATTCCGGTTCAGGGCACATGCCCAGGTTGTGGGCTCAATGCCCAATAGGGGGCATGCAGGAAGCAGCTGATCAATGTTTCTCTCTCTCTCTCTCCCTTCCTCTCTTAAATGAATACAAATATTAAAAAAAAAAATCTGCTATCATCAACAAATCAACAAATGAGAAGTGCTAGAGAGGATGCGGAGAAAAAGAAACCCTCGTGCACTGCTGGTGGGAATGCAGACTGGTGCAGCCACTGTGGAAGACAGTATGGAGTTTCCTCAAAAAGTTAAAAATGGAGCTCCCATTTGACCCAGTAATCCCACTTCTAGGAATATATCCTAAGAATCAGAAACACCAATCAGAAAGGATATATGCACCCCTATGTTCATAGCAGCACAATTTACAATAGCTAAGATCTAGAAACAGCCCAAGAGCCCATCAGCAGATGAGTAGATCAGAAAACTGTGGTACATCTACGTAATGGAATACTATGCTGCTGTAAAAAAGAAGGAACTTTTACCATTTGCAACAGCATGGATGGAACTAGAGAGCATTATGCTAAGCGAAATAAGCCAGTTGGAGAAAGATAAATATCGAATGATCTCACTCATATGTGGGATATAATGATCAACATCATTTTATGAACAAGAATAGATCCAGAGACAAATGGCAGGGTAGCGGGGGAGAAGGGGTTGTTAGAGAGCAACCAAAAGACTTGTATGCATGCATATTAGCATAACCCAGTGGTCGGCAAACTTCAGCTCACGAGCCACATATGGCTCTTTGGCTCCTTGAGTGTGGCTCTTGTACAAAATACCACGGCCTGGTATTCTTATTTTGAAGAAGTGGTGTTAAAGAAGCTTCAGTTTAAAAAATTTGGCTCTCAAAAGAAATTTCAGTCATTGTACTGTTGATATTTGGTTCTGCTGACTAATGAGTTTGCCGACCACTGGCATAACCAATGGACACAGACATTGGCGGTGGGGAGAGGATGGGTCAAGCAGGGGGAAAGGAGACATATGTAAAACTTTAGACAATAAATGAAAAATAAAAAAAACTTCTGTATTATGATTGAGGTGGTGGTTACATAACTGTATTTGTCAAAACTTACTAATTAAAACTGGAAAATTTTGTTATGTAAATTAACCTTCAATAAACCCCAAACAAAAACTACTAAAGCAAAGCTGGACCCTCTAGCAACAGGTAACCTGTCCTCATCTCCACCAGATTTCAGCCAACCACCATCCAGAATCCTATGTCCGTCACACTCTGCTTGCTTTTTTATACAATTTTGTTCACCTACTTGTACCGTATTTTCCGGTGTATAAGATGACTTTTTAACGCAGGAAAATCTTCTCAAAAGTCAGGGGTTGTCTTATATGCACGGTGTCATCTTATAGGGCGGATATATCCCAAACTCTGTATTTTAACTGGAAAAGTTGTGGGTCGTCTTATACGCCCAGTCATCTTATACGCCAGAAAATATGATAATCCTTAAAAAGTATGTTTTTAATTTTTAGTGCTTTTAGTTTAAAAGTATGTTTTTGACTCTATAAAAAAGGAGAGTAAAGTGCATTTAATTATCCAGGACTTTTTCCCTTAATTTACATTCCCAGGAATTATCAACATTGTGGCATGTCCCTGTGATTCATTCTTTCACTGCGGATTCACACTCCATTCTCTGAATACTCTGCATATATGCGTGCATTCTCCTTGATGGACACGTGAGGTGTGATTAAGGATGGAGGACAGGGCTGCCTGGAACATACTGTGCACGCCTCCTGGGCACACGTGCAAGATTTTCTCCACGGTTTGTACTAGGAACTGCTGAATCACCGGTGAACTCAGCTGTAGGTGTCTCCTCTTCTTTGATGCATCGCCCCTGCTCTCCTCCTTGCCTATGCTCCAGGCACACTGACCTCCCTCTCCTGAAACAAGCCAAGGCCATTCCAGCTCCTAGACCTTTGCACTTGCTGCCCTTTTTACCCGGAGTGCATTTCCTGCAGGGCTTTCCACGACTGGCTTTTACTCCTCCTCTAGGACTCATTCGAACACAGCCTCCTCCGTCCAAATGTCACTCTTTCTGGGCCCCATCTAAATGAATTACTCCTGTCCCCACCAGTCACTCACACATCATTCATGTCACAGCACCTACCGCCACACTCAGAAACAGCCTTAACTTTTTTTTTCTTTTGGTTTGTTATTGTTTTTCTAGGAGAGCTGGGACCATGTCTTACTTACTGGTGTACCCCTAATTTAGAGAAAGTATTCAACAAAATTTTTAAAAATATATATTAAACATATATTTTTATTGATTTTTTTATAGAGAGGAAGGGAGAGGGAGAGTCAGAAACATCCATGAGAGAGAGACATCGATCAGCCGCCTCCTGCATGCCCCCTAGTGGGGATGTGCCCGCAACCAAGTCAATGCCCCTGACCAGAATCAAACCTGGGACCTCTCAGTCCGCAGGCCGATGCTCTATCCACTGAGCCAAACCAGTTTCCGCCAACAAAAATTTTTTAAATGTGGTTTTATTGATTTCAGAGAGGAAGGGAGAGGGAGAGAGAGATAAAAACTTCAGTCATAAGAGAAAATCATTGGTCAGCTGCTTCCTGCATGCCCTGCACTGAGGATCGAGCCTGCAACCCAGGCATGTGCCCTGACCGGGAATCATGACCTCCTGAAAGGCCCATGATCAACCACTGAACTACACTAGCCATTTTTTTTTCCTTTAGGTGTTAGAGATGAGAAATCTGAAGCTCAGAGAGGTTAATCCTCATGCCCAAGGTTGCAGAGCTTGGAGGTGGCAGGATTTGAATCTAGGTCTGACCAGTTCCACCGCCCATGTTCTTTCCTGAGAGAGGCTGTTTTGTTCTCCTGCGAACTTTCCTTCCCGCTCCCCTGTTATCAGCAGGCCATTCGGTGCCACCTGTCTAGCCACATGAGGGAACTCTGGCTACACAGGTAGCATTGTGTAGAACTCTGGGTCCTGTCATTGGCTGTCATTCTCCCTTTGGCAGTGGGGGTGGGGCCATGGCCTTGGACCGTGGGAGACCTGGACTTCCACCACCTGTTTCAGAAATGGGGCCCAGTCCAGTCCCCCACCAACCTTCCACCCTATATTAGAGTCCCGGCTCTGGGCCTCGTTCTTATCATCTCCAAACACACGATGCTCCGGCTGCTGAGCTCCCTCCTCTTGGTGGCCCTTGGTAAGCCCCTGGCCCATGTTTGTGTCACACTGGGTCCTTGAAGTTGCCCCTGCCCTGGATCTCACGAACCCAGCACGTATGGGAGGGGGTCTTCAGCTTGTACTGAGGGCATCTTGAAGGAGCTTTCAGCCTGGTGCTTGAGCAGGATGATGGAGGGGAAGCCAGGGGTGGGCCAGTTTAGACCCAAAGGGCTGTGGTGGGAATCCTCAATGGGGGCAGCAAACAGTCTAATGGTGAAAAGTTGGGGCTCGGTGGTTAGACTGCATAGGTTGGAAATACTGCTCCTTTGCTTACCCCTTTAACTCTCCTCTCACCGTCCTCCTACCCGCTCCATATTCTATGGTCTAACCTTCTCCTGGTCGCCCTGACACACTGCTTTCAGCTCGGGGCCGCCTCCTTTAAGACGCCTTCCTTGCCTGACAGTAATAGCTGTCGCTTCTCAAAGGCTCTTGGGCCCTCGGCACTGTTCTAAGGGCACTAAACCTTTCCGTGTTGCCAGGGGAAGAGGCCACACGCTCACTCTATCCCCGGACTCCTGGGACTCTGCTGTAGTCCAAATGCTCAGAGTTCACAGGCAAGGCTACTGAGGTCCAGAGCGGGGAAGGGGCTTGTAAGGGGTCACATAGCCAGTTTGTGACACAGCTGGGACTAGGACCCCGAATTCTTCTTAGCTTCTGGGGGGGGGGGGTCTTCTGGCTGATTGACACTTCTACTCTCCCTTCTAGCCTCGGGCTGTGGCCGACCTTCTTACCGCCCTTCCACCCGGGTGGTCAATGGTGAGGATGCGGTGCCCTACAGCTGGCCCTGGCAGGTAAAGAGCAATGCCCATGGCACTGTTTCCTGCCACGGACTCTGTCCCTTGTGCTCTGACTGCAGGGCATCTAGCCTTAACCCCATTGCTTTGCTCCTGGTATTCACTTCAGCTTCCTAAGGCCGGAAAACTCTGGACATTCTATGTAGACATTTTGCCCATTCAATCTGGAGCCCTCACCAGAGATGTTTGCAAGTTAAAGGTGGAATCTGGAGAGGGCAATGTCTAACCCAATGGTTGGTGTACTGAGTAGAAAGTCAGGCTCTGCAGAGAGGGAGGGAGATTTCTGGGGACTCATTTCCGGACTCCTTGGATTGTATAGAAGAGCTATAATGTCACCTTGCTGCCGTGGCTCAGTTAGTGAGTGTCCTCCCATGCACGGAGAGGTCACCAGCTCAAGTCACTGGTTCAATTCCCAGTCGGGGCACATTCTACATCCCCAGTTGGGGCATATGCCTGGTTGCAGTTTTGATCCCTGATAGGGGATATGTAGGAGACAACTGATCACATTAATGTTTCTCTCTCCCTCTCCCTTCCTCTATCTCTAAAATTCAATAAACTAGTCTTTAAATATATATTTTTTTAATTCAGCAGCTCAATAGCCACATGTGGCTGTGGCTACCATATTGGACAGCAAAAATATAGAACATTTCCATCACCACAGAAACTTCTATTGGATAGCACTGGTTTATAGCAAGAGTCAGCAACCTTATTCTATAAGGGACCAGAGAGTGAATATTTTAGCCTTTGTTGGCCACATAGTTTTTATTGCAATGACTTCGCTCTGCCATTGTAGCGTGAAAGCATAGATGATACATAAATGAATGAGTATGACTCTTTCCCAATAATCTTATGTACAAAAATAGAACGTAAGTCCAATCAGGTCCAGAAGCTATGACTTGCCAACCCCTGGTTTAGTAGGAGCTTTTGGAAATCTGAGTGTGGGAAATAAGAAGAGAGGTGCGTTGTGCCTCAGAGGGTCCAAGAAAGAGCCTTGAAAGAACTGAGGTTCGGAAGAACTGGGTGCCTCATAGAACAGAGGATCTGGGACTCCTGAGACAGAAAATAGAGGGCAGAGAATGTGGGGGTCCCCAGGGAGACCATAGGGCTGGGAGTTGGAGGGGAGTTGGGCAGAGCAAGTGGGATTCTGGTGGAAAAGTGACAGGGCCAGCATGAGCAGCTGCGGAGGTTGGGCACTGCATCTTTCTAGAGGGCACCGTTCTTTTCGGCAGGCATGATGCCCTCTAGAGTTGTACAGTGCATGTACACAGCCCGGGGTAGCAACCCTCCTTGTGGGGTCCAAACCATTCAGGCTTCTCCCTCCTTGGCCCCCAGATCTCCCTGCAGTATGAGAAGGATGGAGCCTTTCACCACACCTGTGGTGGCACCCTCATCGCCCCCGACTGGGTCATGACCGCAGGCCACTGCATCTCGTGAGTTCTCTCGCTTGCCCCGTCCCTGCATGGGACCCTGGCAGGCCAGGGTGGTGAGTGGCTGTGGAAGGGACGGAGGGAGGGCGGCCGGTTGGGCCTGGACTGACCTGAACCTACACTGGCAGGAGCTCCATGACCTACCAGGTGGTGCTGGGAGAGTATGACCGGGCTGAGGACGAGGGCCCCGAGCAGGTGATCCCCATTAACTCCGAGGATCTCTTCGTGCACCCACTCTGGAACCCCAGATGCGTGGCCTGTGGGTAAGTGAATTCTCAGGCCTGGGACCTGGGGCTCCTCTTCTCCTCCCTCCATCCCACAAAGCCAGTTCTAGGTCCAGCAGGCTGTGCCCAGGTCCACATGCTGAGGGTCGGAGCCAACAGAACCTTTACGGACCATCGATACCAAACCTCTCTCCCTAAGTAAAGGGATAGCAGGGGCCAAGGAAGGACAGGCATTTCCCCAAGGCCACTTCGCTGGTTGGCTTCGGAGCCCAGGATTTTTCTAGAACCCCGTCTCCCAAATCCAAAAGTTCCTCCACTCAACAGCTCTCACCCAGTGCATCGTGGGTTCCCAGCACCATGGGCAAAAGGAGAAGCACTGGACTGAGAGTCAGGCTCCAGCACTCAGTTGCTGTGCAGCCTGGGCCAGCCACTGCCCTTCTCTGGGCCTCAGTTTGACCACTTGCCAAGGGTGCTTCCTGGGTGGTTATGAAGGTCAAGGAGGCAATCGCTGGGTGAGGACACAAAACGAGGCCACGTAAGGCCCTCAGCCATCCGCAAAACTGTGTGTCTGCTGGTTCAGTAAATTTGGTGGGACGGTCAAAGAAGAGTGCAGAACCCCTCAAAGGGCAGGACAAGAATGAGGGCCCACGGTGCTCAAGACCTTGACCTGTCCTCACGGAGCTCCTGGAGTGAGTGGAGAGAAAAGTCAGACCCAGGGGAAGTGAGTTGAGTGACAAGCAGGTGGATGAAGACCAAGAGCAGGGGGTCTCCCAGGGGGGTCCCCAGGCCAGCAGCAGCGGCATCCCCTGGAAACGTGTTAGAAATGTGTTTTCCAGCCCCTCCCAGACCACCTGCATCAGAAACTCAGCAACCTGTGTTTTCACAAGCCTTCCCGGTGATTCTGGTGCCGCTAGGTGTGAGAACCACTGGGGCAAAAAGCTGAGGACAGCTGTGAAGGTCAAGGCTGAGCAGGGAGCTGAAGGGGACTGTAGGGAAAAGGAGCAGGTGCAGTCAGAATGTGACATATCCGGAGCGAGGGCCGGGAGGTGGGGCTGGGGCTGGGGGATAACCAGGCTCCCGTGACTCTCCCCGCCTCCCCAGCAATGACATCGCCCTCATCAAGCTGTCGCGCCCCGCCGTGCTGGGAGACTCCGTCCAGCTCGCCTGCCTCCCTCCTGCCGGTGAAGTCCTGCCCAACGAGACACCCTGCTACATCAGCGGCTGGGGCCGCCTCTACAGTACGTGCTGCCCCCCCACCCCCCACCCAGCCACAGGGGCAGTGGGCAGAAGGGCAGGGCATGGGGACAGCGGGTGAGGTCAACACCTGGACCAGTCCTTGCACGTTTTCCCATCCCTCCTCCAGCAGCAGCCTTCTCGCCTCTCCTCCCAAACATGGATCTGCTCCATTGGACATTTTTAAAAATATATATTTTATTGATTTTTTTACAGAGAGGAAGGGAGAGGGTCAGAGAGCTAGAAACATGAGAGAGAAACATCCATCAGCTGCCTCCTGCACGCCCCCCACTGGGAATGTGCCCACAACCCAGGTACATGCCCTTGACCGGAATCGAACCCGGGACCTCTCAGTCCGCAGGCCAGCGCTCTATCCACTGAGCCACAACGGTTTGGGCTCCATTGGACATTTTTAGCGCGTGCCAGGTGCCAGGGATGCCCATAGACAAAGCAGACCGGACTCTGTAACCTGGGGTGAAGGGAATCCCCATCTTCCCCATCAGAACCTTCACCCCACCCTGAGGCTCCCAGCCCTGACTCCCAGACCCCAGCCTAAGCCCTGCACCCCAAGACCCCTCACTCAGCGCGCTTTGCCCCCGCAGCTGGCGGGCCCCTCCCTGACAAGCTGCAGCAAGCCCTGCTGCCCGTGGTGGACCACGAGCAGTGCTCCAAGTGGGACTGGTGGGGCAGCGCCGTGAAGAAGACCATGGTGTGTGCCGGCGGGGACATCCGCTCCGGATGCAACGTGAGTCAGCTCCCCGGGCCACAGCCACTCCTCGGGGTGGGCGGCCAGGGCCCCGGGGTGCCACGCCTGCCTGGAAGGTGCAGGGGGAATCTTGCCCGCTGGCCCCCTTCAGCCTCCAGGCCGGCAGGTCTGAGAGGAAGTTAGGTAGTTCGGACACCCGTTCCCAGCCCGGGGTCATGACCTCTGGGTTCCAGTCCTCCACACGCACTGCCTTGCCCTGGGCAAGTCCCTGGGCCTCGGGCGTCCCCAGCAACACAGCAAGAGATACTGACTTCTAAGAGTCATCTCTGACTCTGTGGTCCGGGAGTTATCATTAAACAAAACTATTATTGTACAGTGGTACCTCGAGATATGAGTTTAATTCGTTCCGTAACCTTGAGGCGTGGGAAACTATGAGACGCTCGAGTCGAGGTAAACTGGTGGGTCGTGTGCAGCTGGCCAATCCGTGCGATGACTCCTATCTCAAATGTTGCTCGTATTTCAAAGCAAAAATCGCTCGCTCGACGGCTCGTATCTCAAAAATCTCGTATGTTAGGGCACTCGTATCTCGAGGTGCCACTGTATTAGAAGAGAGGGAAAAAAAGAGGAGTATGAACAATCAGATCAATAGCTAACTGTGGTACTGATAATGGGAAGGACCATTTATTAACTACTTCCTTTCTACTAGGCCTTGTGCTCAGATCCTATATCTATCCTCTCATTTAATTCTCACAAAAATCTCATAAGACCGATGCTGTTCCTCATCACAAAGAGCAAACAGGTTCAGACAGGCCAAGTAATAGAGGTTTCTCAAAACCCCCAAAGTCAGAGTGGATTCCTTACAGCTCAGACACGGCTCAGCACCCATTCCCCCTGCTCTCTACCCTTCCAGGGTGACTCTGGAGGACCCCTCAACTGCCCCGCTGGAGACGGCTCCTGGCAGGTACACGGGGTGACCAGCTTCGTGTCTGCCTTCGGCTGCAACACCCGCAAGAAGCCCACCGTGTTCACGCGTGTCTCAGCCTTTAACGACTGGATCCAGGAGGTGAGCAGGCCATGAGCCACGAGGGTTCCAGGTGCCGCTCCTCGGAGAGGTGCCCAGGGGAGGGGAGAAGGGGGGTCGGAACAGCAGATCCTGAGGAGGGCCCCTAGAGGATCCTGGTCAAGGGGTCCTTGGTGACATTCCAGAGGTCTGGGGGATGTTTGCTGGCCCCAAGAACTTGCATAGCTTCCGGGTGGAGCTTTGAACTGCTGAACGTTCTGATTTCAGCAAGTGTTTATAAAGGGCCTCGTCTATGCAGGTCTTTTTTGTCCAAGCATTGCCTCGTGAGGGGACAGATAATTAAATAAACAGCAATGATGAGCTGTGTGATTCAAGAAGCTCAGGCCCCAGGGACAGTGCAAATATTGCCTGGGGTGGAATGGTAAAGGGGATTAATCATGCTTGTAATAGTAACAGGCACCATGTAGAAACTACTTAAGTATGTACCAGGCGCTGTAATAAGCACCTTAGTTAATCTTTAATGGAAAAAAACAACAAAACAAAACAGGAGATGACTACTATGATTACGCCCATTATACAGATGAAGAAACTGAGGCTCAGAGAGGTCAAGTCACCCTCCCAGGGTCACATAGCTAATGAATGACATGGCTGGGAGTTTAAGCCGGTTCCATCCGGCTTCAGAACCTCTGCTCCTAACTAGATTATTCTGTGTCTCTCCCCACCCCCTTGTTTTTCCAGACCATGGCAAGCCACTAGATCCAAGGCCTGGGTGGCAGTACGGATCCACACTCTTTGCTAAAAAAAAAATAAATAAAGATCTCTCAGAAAATTCCAGCTCCAGGCCTGCTTCCTTCTTTAGCTCACCTCTTCCCCTTCAGCCCTTCCCTAAAATGGTACGTCTGCTACGTAGAGACAAGACCGTATCCAACCCGGTCATACGAAGATGAGGAAAAAATAAGACCCACAGAGAAGAAGGAAGTTGCCACAGGGTGACCAACATGCCAGCTTGCCTGGGAGTGACAGGGATCCCAGGACACAGGACACGTTCAGTGCCGAAACTGGGAGAGATGGTCACCCGATATAGCCACACATTATCATTGGCTTTTCCATGCAGAAAACATAGTAGAACCTGCAGAGAAACTGACTTGGCCAGCTCCTTGGGAGGCTCATGCTGGAGTGGGAAGGGCCATGCTTTTCCTGCGTCCACTGATAGGCTGGGGAAGGGGGACTATAGTCCTTCATTCATTCAACAGCATTCATTCCATGTTCCAGAAGAGGGCTAGGGGGGGGGGGGAGGGGGGGGAGAAGATGACTGGGTTCCTGCCTGAAATAGCTCAGTATTTAGCTAGAAAGAAGTGTATCAGAATCACCCAGCAGAACACTTACTAGCACCTTCTTTGTGTAAATTTCGGGGCTGGGAATAGAGAGGTGAGTAGGACCGTGTCGGGAAAGCGCTTGCTGGGAGGGAGCAGACACACGCGGATGTGCACGCAGTGCTGACAATGAAGTCCAAGACTGCTGCCACGCAGCCAAAAGCAACATTAACAACAATGAATCCCTTTACTCATGCATTTCCTGAAAGGAAATATAGTCCCACTCAGGACATACATATGTATCTTTTAAAAAAAATATATCTTATTGATTTTTCATAGAGAGAAAGGGAGAGGGATAGAAAGTCAGAAACATCGATGAGAGAGAGACATCGATCAGCCGCCTCCTGCACACCCCACACTGGAGATGTGCCCGCAAGCAAGGTACATGCCCCTGACAAGAATCGAACCTGGGACCTTTCACTCCGCAGGCCGACGCTCTATCCACTGAGCCAAACCGGTCTTGGCAATATGTATCTTTTTAAAAAATACATTTTTATTGATTTCAGAGAGGAAGGGAGAGGAAGAGAGAGTTAGAAACATCAATGAGAGAGAATCATTGATCAGCTGCCTCCTGCATGCCCCCTACTGGGAATGAAGCCTGCAACCCAGGCATGTGCCCTGACTGGGAATCCAACCTGGGACTCTTCAGTCCGCAGGCCAACGTGCTCTATCCCCTGAGCCGAACCAGCTGGGGCCACCCATATATCATTTTTAACGTTAATATTGTTTCATTACTCACCCCCCCCCCAACTTTTATAATCATGCTTCTAATTTTGAAAGTTGAAAAGGTACAGCATAATGCAGGACACATCCAAGTAGCTTCCCTCCAGAATGATCACATTTTACATTTTTGCTTCCTATTTTCTAAAAATAATAACTACAGTTGAGGTGGAGACTCCTTTGTACTCTTCCCAGAGGTCATCATCATCCTGGGTGTGGGGTCATTTTCCTTTAGGGCACATAGCATGATAGCTCTTGCCTGCCCCTTGAAGTTCGGTTTGGTCACGTGGGGGAAGATCTGAGAGACAGGACGACTTGCCAAGGGCTCTTTCCCTTTGCTCTGGCCATGGGGGTGGGGGGCTACAGGTCAGCCGGGTCCAGAGCGAGGAGCCATGGAGCAGAGGCTCTGCTGACCCCTGCTGGACATGTAGCCCAGGCAACAAGTAAACTCCTCATAAGCCTCTGTGATTTCCCGTGTTTGTTACAGAGGCACGACTCGAACCTATTCTGACTGATAAAATGAGTTTGGTGTTTTTCTTTCTACTTGATGCTGTTATATTTTTATTGATATAAATATCTATCAACAATATGTTGTGCCGAAACCGGTTTGGTTCAGTGGATAGAGCGTTGGTCTGTGGACTGAAAGGTCCAGGTTTGATTCCCGTCAAGGGCATGTACCTTGGTTGTGGGCACATCCCCAGTAGGGGGCGTGCAAGAGGCAGCTGATCGATGTCGCTCATCGATGTTTCTAACTCTCTATCCCTCTCCCTTCCTCTCTCTAAAAAAATCAATAAAATATATTTTAAAAAAACACAATAGTGTTGTGTTGTTGGAGTTTTTAGTATTTATTGATTAAGATAACATTTATTTGGCAAATCACAGAGGCAGAAAAAGTAATTCCTAGAAAAACGGCCCTAGGAAACAAGTTACAGAGCTGAAGAAAGAACGCTTGGGACTTGGGAATGAGGAAGCTAATAGGCAGGGACAAGGAGGTGGAGGGAGAGGGGGAAAAGAGTGCTCCTAGAAGGGAGAAAACCTGCATTGTTGGAGTTTTTAAAAATACATGCGTGATGCCCGGCTGGCGTGGCTCAGTGGTTGAGTGTGAATCTATGAATCAGGAGGTCATGGTTTGAATTCTGGTCAGGGCAAATGCCCAGGGATCCCCAGTGTGAAATGTGCAGGAGGCAGCCCATCATTGACATGTCTATCTCTCCCTCTCCCTACCTCTCTGAAACCTATAAAAATATATCTTTATGCAGAAACCGGTTTGGCTCAGTGGATAGAGCGTCAGCCTACGGACTGAAGGGTCCCAGGTTTGATTCCGACCAAGGGCACATGCCTGGGTTGCAGGCTCGATCCCCAGTGGGGTGTGTGCAAGAGGCAGCCAACCAATGCTTCTCTCTCTCATCATTGATGTTTCTATCTCTCCCTCCTTCTCCCTTCCTCTCTGAAATCAATAAAGAAATATATTTTTTAAAAATATCTTTAAAAACATACGCATGGAAATAGACTTATAGATACAGAGGACAGACTGATAGCTGCCAGAGGAGATGGGTGCTGGGGGACTAGGTGAAAAGGACAAAGGAACTGGGAAGCACAAACTGGTAGTTACAGCATAATCAGGGGGATGTGGAGCACAGCACAGGGAACATAGTCAGTAATATGATAATTATGTGCGGTGCCAAGCGGGTACGACAAGTATCAGGGGAATCACTTTGTAAATTACACGATTGTTTAACCACTATGCTGCACCCCTGCAAGTAATACAAAAAAATATTGACTATAAACTAATTAAAATTTAAAAAATAAATAAATAATGCAGCCCTAACCAGTTTGGCGCCATGACTCAACAGTCCCAGGTTCGATTCCGGACAAGAGCATGTACCTTGGTTGTGGGCACATCCCCAGTAAAGGGTGTGCAGGAGGCAGCTGGTTGGTGTTTCTCTCTCATCAATGTTTCTACCTCTCTATTCCTCTCCCTTTCTTTCTGCAAAAAAAATCAATAAAATATATTTAAATAAATAAGTAAATAAATAATGCATGCATAGTTTCATGTCATATGGATGAGTTTGCTTCTTTTTCCCAACATATGTTCCTGAGGTCTATTCAGGCTGACTTCTGTACCACTAGCTCATTGCTGCTGGTTTGATAGAGTCTCCCATTGCACAACGCTGGTTATTTATCATTCTCCCCCTCCTGATGGACGGTCACGGCAGGGCCAGTTCTTTGTGGTCACAAACAGTGCCTCAGTGAGTGTCCTTGGACATATCTCCAGGTGCACATGTGTGCGTTTCTCTGGGGAACATTCCAGGAAATGGAATTGCTGAGTGGGAGAGTGTTCTCATTTGCAACTTTATCAAGTGCCAAACTCCTCTCAGAAGTGATTGTATCAACTCTACTTCTCAAAAATACCCCCCTTTTTCTTTTCTTTTCCCATTCACTGCCTCCCTATATCACGACCGCCCCACATCTTTCTCAAGTCTCTCCCACAAACTCCCGACCACCCCTTACATCCACACCAGCTCCTACAAAAGCTCAAGCAGCTCGGGTCTGGCAGGGCCTGCGTGAGGGCAAGGGAGAAACTGGGTCAGGCACAGCCGGGACCTCTGTGTCCTGGGAGTGTGGGAGAGGGTGGGAGAAATTCTCCGGCCAGCATATGTGAATAATTTGCGTTGAGTCAGACAGTGCCGGGTGGTGGTTGTAACTGCCAGGTGTTTAAGGCACCACAGAGTTGCAAACACTGAAGAGCTGCTTCTTTCTAACGGGTCAGGGAAGGGCCCTTGAACAATTTTCCAAAATAGTTTTGGGATAAAAGGCAGCCACGTGTGTAAAATTCCAGCCTGTGGTTCGTCAGCGGGTCCTCAGGGGCCCTCCTCCACCCAGCCTCACAGTGAGGCTGAGAACTGCTATGACCCCTTTCTCAAACATGGACAGCAGAGAAGTTAGGACATCGTGCCTAAAAGTTTATCAATACAAATTCAATTTCCTCTTGTTTAATCTCCAAGTCTCAACCATTCAAATCCTTTACAAACCATATAGTCAATGCTTCCGGTCAAGATGCATAGTCACATCCTCCCACAACCACATCAAAATTACAACTAAACTACAGAATACCCATCATTCAGAGCGGTCTGAAACCCAGCCGAACAGAGGTCCCATAACCACGGCTAAAAGAAGCCATGTGGAGACTGAAATATAGGGAGCCTTCCATTCCAACAAGGCAGTGGTCTATATAAAGATGATATGTTAGCCCTGGCCTATTAGCTCAGTGGGTAGAGCCTCCGCCTGCGGACTGTAAGGGTCCAAGTGTACATACCAGATTGCAGGTTCCATCTCCAGCAGGGGGCGTGCAGGAGGCAGCTGATCAATAAATCTCTCTCATTGATATTTCTCTCTCTCTCTCCCTCTCCTTTCCTCTCTCTATAAAATCAATAAAATATATCTTTAAAAAAAGAAGAGCCGAGACCGGTTTGGCTCAGTGGATAGAGCATCAGCTTGTGGAGTGAAAGGTCCTGGGTTCGATTCCGGTCGGGGGGGGGGGGCATGTACCTTGCTTGCGAGCACATCTCCATTGTGGGGCATGCAGGAGTCGGTTTCTCTCTCATCGATGTTTCTTTCTATCTCTCTCCCTTCCTCTCTGTAAAATATCAATAAAATATATTTTTTTAAAAAAAGAAGAAAGAAAATGCTTGAACTATGTAGCCACATGAGCTGGACAGAAGTACGCAACAATAATATCTTGATTTATGTGGAACAGGTTACACCCTGAGCTTTTCCTTCACCATTCTAGACTCAAACCCAAACTAAATTCAGACTCAAACCAGCTTAGATGACTTTAAAACTTCAGTTCATAACCATCAGCAATGGGAAAGTCTTGGGAAGGGGTACACAGGACTAAGATGGACTCTCCCAGAGGCATGGTCGCACCCTGGGCAAACTGTTAATTAAATACGCAGGGCATATGCCCACTTGTGTCTGGTCTTAGACTGAGGCAGGCTTACTTAACCGTCTGTGCCCACTTCCTCGTGCGAAGTGATTCCACTGGGCGCCCTACAGGGCCACGGTCCAAACAGCAGCCACCCAGCCTTCTCTTTGCTTCCTTCCCTCCGGGTGGTGCAAAGACTCAAGGGTGTCACTTCTGGGTGGGGCTCTGACTCTGCTGCTGCCCGGGGTTTCTAGAAGGTCTCAATTCCCCCTTTCGCCCTCTTTCCATTTTGCAGTTGGGCAAACTGCGGCTCCGAAAGACCAAGAACTTCTGGGAAGTGGGAAAGCAGCTGAGGACTGAGGATGAGGAAGAACCATCACGGGTTAAAACCATAAAGTTGTGGAGGACCGCCCCTCCCCCCGGAGCCTAGAGAGACCTAGAGTCCCTCTAGCCCAGGCCCCTTTCCACTTCCAATTTCCGGCAGGGCCCGACTTCCGGTTCCGGTAGTGGGGGTACAAATCTTTGCGCCGGGGCCGGGGTCTCCCTTTCTCGGGTTCGCTTGGGAGGTGTCTGCTCTAGTGCTGAGCTCCCTCTGCAGTGGCCGGTGGACAGGTGAACCCCCACCCCCTCCAACTCCTACCCCCGTGCGGCCGAGACGCCGGCGTCGCCTCCGCCGAGGAGAAGGCGGGGGTCTCGGTCGGTCTCCGCAGAAGCGCGTTTCCGGCCGGGCCGAGGCCGCCGGAGCCGCGCCCATGTTGGGGGGAGGAGTCGGCCTGGACGCGGGGCGGGTTTTACTCGGCTCCGTGGTCCCACCGTGTGTCCCCCTCCTGCACGGACCCCCTCTCTCCGCTCCCCTGTTTATCGGTGACCGGAAAAGTGAACTGTCCCACCGGAGTCTCGGGAGGGTTGGATGCGGGGAAGCTGCCGCGGAGTGTCGGCCCTTAAACTCAACCAGTAGCGGCCGCCGCTGCTAACAAAGTGCTCAGCTCCGTGTTAGTTAGGAAAGAGTGTGGGGTAAACGAGCCCCTGAGAGGGCAGCGCAGGCAGCGTCAGGGGTCGCCTTGCTCAGTGGTTAGAGCCGAGCCCCGCCCACCAACGCGTCGGGCGCGTGCGGGAGGCCAGCAGTCCACGTGTCGCACATTCACGTTTCTCTCCTCCCTCCCCCGCCCCCCTCCTTTCCATTCTCCAAAAATTAAAGGAAAAAAATGCCCTCGGGTGAGGATTAAAGGAAAATAAATAACTGATAGGCTTTGCCCTGGCTAGTGGAGCTCAGTTGGGTTGGATTCCCAGTAGGGGGCGTGCAGGCAAACAATATAAAGCATTTTAAAACGAAGAAAAAAACACATCCAACAACCCACATTAGGGAAATAAATACAAAACTGGTAGCCTTGATAAGCTGGGGTCCTCTTTCCGAGCCAGCCGTGAGCACTGACCCACTGACCAAGGATGCTTTCTAGAAGCCAGCGCTGTAAAGGCCTGGGTGCTGGAAGTTAGAATTACTAAAAGGGTGTTTTCCTAAGTGGGTTGGGGGTTTTTCACTCAGGTTTTCTCCCTCGAGTTGTGAAAGTGATACATAATTGTGGTTAAAACAAAACTACCTGAAAGGTTGCAGGTTGGGTCCCAAGGCCGGCACGTAGGGAAGGCAGCCAGTGTTCTCTCACATCAGTGTTTCTCCCTCTCCCGCTTTCTGAAATCAAGCATGTGCTTGGATGAGGATTAAAAAATTTAAATAAAAAAATAGAGAAAGATCTAAGATTTCCTCGGGATTTGACTGTGCATATTGAACTACACCTTGGTGATGTGATGACTTACGGACATCTTCACATTTCAACACTAGGCCTACTTCACCACCCCCCCAAAAAAAAATTTGATTTGAGAGAGAGGAAGGGAGAAAAAGGTATCAACTTGTCCTGTTTATTATTAATTCATTGGTTGGTTGTATGTGCCCTGATTGGAGGTTGAACCCATGACCTTGTATCTGGATGATGCTCTAACCAACCAAGCTACCCAGCCAGGGCCAAGCTCACTTCATCTTTTACAAGGCTGCACTATCTCCGAATGGCTGGCAGTACTTTATTTTTTATGTAATCATTTTTCCTGTTATGGTCACTTTAGTTTCCAAATTCTGCTTTCTCACAATATTTCATCCACTCTCGACTAAGTGTTTCCTTTTCAACCAAAGTCCCCTTGAGTTACAGCAATCTTTTTTAAACACTGGGATTTAAAAAAAAATCAGTATATATATATATTTTTTAAGAGAGAGAAACATCAACCTGTCCCACTATTTCTGCATTCATTGGTTGCCTCTTGCACGTGCTCTGACCAGGGGTCATATCTGAAACCCTAGCTGCCCTAGCACATTGGGACAACACTTCAGTCAATTGAGATACCCCACCCAGGGCCCATGGACCTGATGTTAAATGTCAACACTTCTGTGTGGAGTAGGGAGGAATTAGTTCTTAAGGGAGGGGCGTTAATGAAAAAACATGATCTCTGAAAGCTGACTACATCAAAGAAGTTACAGTCTTTGATTGGACATAACCTTATGTGAAAATTAACTTAGTCATTTGAGTTTTTTTCCCCTCTTCTAAAATAAATGAGCAGCCCAGCTGTTGTGCCTAGTAGGTGAGCATGGGTTTGATTGCTAGGCAGGGCAGAGTTGTGGGTTTCTTCCCCGAGTAGGTGGTGTGCACAAGGTAACTGATCAGTGTTTCACTCCTCTGTGTTTCTATCCCTCTCTAAAATCAATAAGAAATTAACATAAGGGGTGGTTTTCCTGTAAATAACCTCTCTTTTGGACTGGGGCCCTAACCCCACATGAAGTACAGCCCCTTTCTGGCACTTTACATGTATTTGATTGCCCCCCCTCCTCCATTCTTCCCACTAAGTTGGTTTGCTAAAGCTGAAGCTATTAGGCATCCAAAGAGATTCTTAGAAATTCAATTTCCCATACAAATTGATAGTTACATAATAGTCATGGGATGTAAAGTTCAATATAAGAAATAGAGTTCCAAGTCTACATTTTTCATTTTAGTAAACCACACATTTTCTCAATTGTGTTAATTGACCCAACAAGAGGAAATAAAAACAATTTCTAATAGCTTTATGGAGAAAACCTATTGAACCTGGCTGAGCATTGTCCCAAGAGATTGCTGGTTCAATGCCTGGTCAGGCCACATGTCCCGTTTGCCAGCTTGATCCCCAGTAAAGGGGCCTGCAGAAGACAGTTGATCAATGTTTCTCTAAAAAGCAATAAAAACATAGTTAAAAAAAGAAAACCTATTAAACAGAAACAGACTCATAGATACAGAGAACAAACTGATGGTTGCCAGAGGGCGGTGGTTAAGATGAGTGCAAAAGGTGAAGGGTTTAAAAGTGCAAATTAGTAGTTATAAAATAGTCATGTAAAGTTCAGCATCTATATAGTTAAAAGCCCAAGTGATTGTTATGACCAGACAACCAGCTGGTAGCTATGATGCACACTGACCACCAGAGGGCAGAGGCTCAATGTAGGAGTCTCGTGTCCATCCCCCACCCTCCCCCCATGTGGTCAGTGGTCAGTGCACTCCCACAGCTAGGCAACTTCCCACAGTCCCTCCCCCTGGCTGGCCCATATCACCAGCCATGCCAAGGGACCCCATCCCGTGCACAGATTCATACACTGGGCTTCAAGTAGGGAATATAATCAGTAATACTGTAATAGTATGTATGGTACCAGATAGGTACTTGAATTATTAGGATCATTTTGTAAATTATATAATTATCTTTACTATGCTGTCCACCTGAAACTAACATAAGGTAATATTGAATGTCAACTGTAGTTGAGAAGTAAAATTTAAAAACTATGCATCTCTGAAAAGAAAGAAAATCTGTTAAAATCAGAAAACTAAGGGAACCTGGATCTGGTGCAGACCCGGAGATCAGGGTGGCTTTAGTAGCCTTGGTGGTCTGTTTTTGCTGACTCTGACTTTTCTCTTTGTACCTAGGAGCCTGAGTCATCTTCTTCCAGAGTTCCAGTATGGAGACTGAAGGAGACCCAAAGACGCAAAAAGATAGAGAAGTCCAGAATGATCAAATGTCACCTCCAAATGAGATGGTGGCTAAGGAGCCAGAAGATGTTCTAACTGCGGCTCCACAGGCCCAGGTTCCACAAGAGCCTTCTGGGCACCTGCCAAAGAGCCTTGAAAAAGTCTCTGTCAGAAAGGTTGAGACCAGGCCACGAAGGAATCCTGTCCATCCTCTCGCCTACAGGCAGATGTTCAGAAAGTTCCGCTGTGAGAGTCCATCTAGGCCCAGGGAAGTCTTCAGGCATCTGCTAGCCCTTGCTAGGCAGTGGCTGAGACCCGATATTCACACAAAGGAGCAGATGGTAGAAATGCTGGTGCAGGAGCAATTCCAGATCATTCTGCGTGAGATGCTCAGAGCTCAGCAGCTGAAGTATCGGTCCATAGTCCGATACTCTGGCTAAGTCTCACTGCTTATTATTTCTTGCTCAACCTACAGATGAGATGTTTGGTTAAAGGCTCTCTTTGTTGTAAGTTTGTATTACAGTCATGGGAAATCTAAACCTCAGTTTCCTTTGAATTTGCTTTTGACTAGATGTAACGAATCGATCAAAACCCATGTCTGGACCTGTTTTTGCCTGTGACAGCTGTTTCCTGGGACTGAACTCCAGAAGGAGTTTCTCTGCCCTCTTGTTGGGACAATCGTCCTGCTGTTTCTTTTGCTCTGCTAAATGTCTTTGCACTTGGTGACATCCTTTAATACATTGTTTTTATGTATCCAAAAAGGTAATTTAACTTGCATAATTTTTTATTCTTGCTGTTGTGGCATGAGTGAGAATTTCTGTACCCTCACCAGTAACTCATTTGGAATGTCCTTGAAATATTAAAGTTTGTTTGTTTCTTAATAAAAACGTTCTGTGGTAATTTTATCAGTGTAGCTCTTAGTAGTCAGCATTTGCGAAAAAGAGTTTGTCAGGAACAGAGCTAAAGATAAGAACTATAACACACTTGCTGAGCTGGGAAATAGGAACAGGCCTGGCCTTTGTTTTCAAAGTCAGAATTTAAATTGGGCAAAATAGGGTCATAAAGGTAAATAACAGGCAGAACTGTTGAATTGCTCTTTCTCCATTTCCAAAGCTTGTTCTACAGCGTGTCTTCTTTCAGAACTCATTCTAAAGCTGTGGCAATTCTGTTCTGGTCTTCCAGAAACAGTTCATCTGGCTTTCTGTGTAAGGAGACCTGTACTTGGGTTCAGACAGCTGAGACGGAGCTGTAGCTGTGGTCGTGGCAGTAAACGGCAACTGCTTCCCCAGCATATCCAATCTGAGGAGCCTTTCTACCTCTGGCCTTACAGATCTTGGATTTATAGATCTGTGGTAACAAACTTGGTGCCAATTCCCAAGTGATCTTTTGGGTTAAGGATGACTAACTCCATGCTTCTGGTGTTTGTTTAATACTTGGATCTTTGGGACTGTTCGAGATACTAGAATACAAATATAAAATGTGAACATAAAGACAGTGAACTCTGCTTCTTATTAACTAGGTTAAGCTTTGCTATTCTTAATTGTAGGAATAAATTTAACTTAGCAAAGGAGTTAGTAATGCTGATCGGGCCCTAGTATCTCTAATACTTTAGTTTGTTCAAAACATTGTGAAGGTATTTCCTTTGGTCTGCAGGAATCAGGAATTCCTGGTGGTAAGGAATTTCCTGGCCTGCACCAGTTTCTTAGTCATTGAAATGATCTCCAGTTTTGCATGCAGAAGAAGGGGTTTTATGGCAAGACAGCTGCCTAGCACAGGTTTATTTCATTCATGGCACTTTGGGGTCCAGATGATTTGGGGGATTGTCCTATGCATTATAGGATCTTTATCAACATCCCTAACCGCTAACAATTAGATGTTATTAGCAGCCCCCCTATATGTGACAACCAAAAATATCTTCAGGTATTGCCTAATATCCCTTTAAGGCAAATTTGCTCCTGGTTGAGAACCACTGATTATTAATAGAGTTCATGACAGACCTGCTTCATAAGCAACATGGCTAATAAGCAGTGGAACTAGAACCTGAGCCTTGGATTTCTGTCTCCCTTGTCTTGGGCTTTTTCCCATCATGTTTGGGAATGTTAACAAGTGTCTCTTTGAGAATCTCCTATGTGAAAAATGTATTTATTTATGGATATACATATAGAGTGATTGATTTCAGAAAGGGAGAGAGAAAAACATTGAGAGAAAAAAGTCATTGATTGGCTGCTTCCTTCATGCCCCACACTGGGGATGGAGCCCACAACCCGGGCATGTGCCCTGATTAGGAATTGAACTGTGACCTGGTTCATAGGTTGATGCTTAATCACTGAGCAGCACCAGCTGGGTCAGAATAGTTTTTTGTATGGCTCATACCTAGTTTAACACTTTCTAGTAAAAAATGCAAAGTAGCCGAGACCAGTTTGGTTCAATGGATAGAGCGTCGGCCTGCGGACTGGAGGGTCCCAGGTTCGATTCCAGTCGGGGGCATGTACCTTGGTTGCGGGCACATCTCCAGTGTGGGGCATGCAGGAAGCGGCTGATCGATGTCTCTCTCTCATCAATGTTTCTGACTTTCTATCCCTCTCCCTTCCTCTCTGTAAAAAATCAATAAAATATATATATTTTAAAAAAAAGCAAAGTAGTGTAGGTAGGAGTCAACCTCCAAAGTGTGAGGTTTAGAGAGGTAAATGACCAAGCCAAGACCCAATCCCCTTGTTATAAAACCAGAATTGGTACAATTCACACCCGGCACTCTCCCAGCAATCTCTCTAGTACCAGTTCTTTCCCATGCAAGTGAATTACAGATGAGATTTGCCCCAAACAAACCCAGTAAGAGGAGAAGCTAGAGTTCATCTCCATTTCATCTGGCTTTAGCCCCATCCCCTGCCACAAGGTCACATCGCCTGGATGTCTGAGCGTAAACCAATTCTAAAGCACCCTGACCATTTTAGTTCTTAAAGTGACGGGGAAGGAAGAGGACCGGGTGGAGGAACCAGAGAGAAGTAATTCTAAAATGTCTAGTGTCCAATTTTCCCTTTGTGACTCCAAATTCTCCAAGAGATTAATGTAATCTGATTATTTAAAAGTGTTCCTGCCAGACGGCTAATAGTGAAAAATCAGTGTTGGGGCCACAAAGTAATATGAGATCGCTAGCAACTGG
Source organism: Lasiurus borealis (assembly GCA_004026805.1). Taxonomy (NCBI): domain Eukaryota; kingdom Metazoa; phylum Chordata; class Mammalia; order Chiroptera; family Vespertilionidae; genus Lasiurus; species Lasiurus borealis. The sequence goes on along the minus strand of PVJN01004917.1, from coordinate 48,290 downwards.
CTAGCAGTGGTGCCATGGAAAAATGCCTGAGTGAGTGGGTGACAGCCCTGGCTGCTGGAGAGGGCCAGCTCCAGGAGGGGTGGGGGCTGTGAGGGGGCCGTGGTGGTGGCAGCTAGAGAATGCAAATGTAACTGGCCTTCCCAGGAGCATCATGTGTGGTCAGTTTCCACAGACCACTCAGTATAATGCACTTGACAATGACGACTCTTTTGCTAAACATTTTCCACCCACTGTCATGCATGTATTGGACATTTTTCCTTGACTGGAATGCCCCTCCCCCAATCTGCCAGCCTACTCCTATTCTTTTGTTTTTAAATCCTCATCCAAAGATATTTTCTCTGTTACTTTTTTTTTTTTTTTAGGAAGAATGAAAGGGAGGGATGAAGGGTGAAGGAGAGAGAGAACCATTAAGTGGCCTCCTGAAAGTATCCCCACCCAGGCCAGGGATTGAACCTGCACATTATATGCCTTTGGGAATCAAACAAAACTGAGACCTTTTGGTGAGAGGCCCAATGCTCTAACCACTGAGAACACTGGCCAGGGCTTCTAAAAAAAAATACATGTTTTTATTGATTTGAGAGGGAAACAGAAATATGAGAGAATAATCTGCAACCCCAGATGGGGATAGAGCCTGTAACCTGCCTACTAGTATATATCCTGAAGTGGAATCTAACTGGCCACCCTTTGGTGCACAGGACAATGTCAGGGCTTCTATTTATTATGCATATAGATATGGTGACCTGCCTGAAGCTTTTTTTTTTTTAATATATTTTATTGATTTTTCACAGAGAGGAAGGGAGAGGGATAGAAAGTCAGAAACATCAATGAAAGAGAGACATCGATCAGCCGCCTCCTGCACACCCCACACGGGAGATGTGCCCGCAAGCAAGGTACATGCCCCTGACCGGTATCGAACCCGGGACCTTTCAGTCCACAGGCCGATGCTCTATCCACTGAGTCAAACCGGTCTCGGCTGAAGCTTTTTTTGATGTCTGCCTTGACTTGGCATCTGAAGCCCTCCTGTGAGCTGTTCTAACACATCAGTCCCTGTTCTTTAACAAATATATATTGTGTACCCAACATGCTATACCCTGTTCTAAATATCACACTGTAGTACAGCTTCAAGTTTGAGTTCTCAGGCAGATTGTGAGCTCCATGAAGATGACGTCTCTTATATTCTTGGCTCCCAACCCAAGTCCTGCATGTGGCTGATTCTCAAGGAACAGTTTGGTGCTTGGAGGAGACACATGGCTGCTCCCTGATGTAAGATGCTTCCTTCTAGTAAACACAAATAACTAGAGTTCATGGGAGACCACTAAGTGTTACATTGGGGAGAGGGCAGGGAGTGAGATTATTTATTCCTGTGTAAGTGCTGGTGGCGGCAGTAAAATTAAACCATAAAAAAATAAATAAAAAGGCCTCTTCACTTAGGCTTAACCCAGTGACGGGCTTCCTTCCCCATTGTGTGCCTGGCCTCGCAATGAGGTGAGGGTAGCAGTCCTGCCCTGGCTCTGCTTGGAAGCTCAAGGGCCCCCTTAGGGCCTAGCAACAACCTGACAGCCTAGAGTGGTGAGTTTGAAGCTGGGCGTGTCTCCTGGGCAGGAAGCCACCTACGCCGCCAAAGCGGCCAGGGCCTCCCCTCCACTTCCTCTGAACGAAAACTCTGCCTTGAATTGGAGCCAAGACTTAGTGTTTTGGAGCCCTGTCTTAGCGGGGGAAATGGGATGTTTCTAGCAAAGATAACCCTACTATTTACAAGGAGAGTGATCTCAGACAAGTCACGTCACCTCTCTGAACTTCCATTTCCACCCCTGACAAATTCCTAGCGAGGATCACCCTAGCACAGCACTGAGGACAGGAACATTCAATAAATGCAACTGTATCTGAATCTGCTTGGTTAGGGGAAGCTTCAGTTAGATTTTTCAGCTGTTTCTTTGATCTTGTTCTTTTCTTCTGAGCCCTTCTCTGCTCCATCTTCTATTTCCTAATTCCTATACATAAAATCCGGTTATATCCCATCCCTCCATATCTCTCTCCTTATTGCTTATCTTATTCACAGGCATTACATCTCATCATCGGAAAAAGTTCTACACTTCTTAGAAAATCACAAGTGTTTCATTTTTTTACACCAATACTGTAGTGACCTTTAATTTTTTTAAACAAATATAATATGCATCCTGTAAAGTGCGCAAATCTTAATGGTACGAAGTGGGCACACCCCTATAACCACCTTCCAGATGAAGATACAGACTGTAATCAGTACCTCAGAAGTCTCTCTCATGCCCTTTCCTAGTCAATCCCCTGACAGTACTGCTGATATGATTTCTATTGCTCTAGAGTAGTGTTGCCTGTTTTTACACCTAGTGGAAAATTACAGTATATACCCTTTTGTGTCTGTCTTCTTGGGTTCAATATTGTGTTGGTGAGATTCATCCACCCCTGCCTTTCCATGCTTGTCTACCTGGACATGCCTGTTCTTTCTGCCAGGAAGCCTTCTGTTCTTCCAGCATGCCCCACCCTGGCCTGGCCAGTCTGTTCAAGTTCTCTAGACTCAGCTCAAACCTTGCTCCTTTGGGAGACCTTCCTAGTTGCTCTGGATTTGAATCCCAGCTCTTCCACCTACCAGCTGAATGATTTGGCAAACGTTACTAACAACCTTTTCATGCCTCGTTTTGGTTGAAGATAATAGTTTCTATATGCCAGAGTTCTCGTGAATTTCAAGTGAGATAGTACTTAGTAAATACTTAGACCAATACCTGGAACACAGGAAGTACTTAATAAATGTTATCATGAATACTTTTATTATTCCCCTAGATCCTTATACAAACTCTTGTCCTAGCACTTATTTTTATTATTGTTTGTCCCACAATGAGACCTTAATTCCTTGATTAAGGATTATATCTTCACTTATTGTATTTCTTCAACAGATTTATTGAGTACGCATTATATTCTAGCTGGGGGTACAGTGGTGAAAAAAAACCTTTAAAAATTTTTTAAGGGATGAGACAAAAATAAAGAGGTAAGATTATTTGAGATAGTGATTAGCACTATGAAAGAAAGTGATGTGATAGTGGGTTAAGGGTGCCACTTTTACTGGGTGGGGAAGAGGTCTTGAAGAGGCGTTATTTCAGCAAAGACCTTCAGGATGAAAGAAACAGGCAAGTTCAGGCGGGAGAGAGAACAAGTGCAAAGCTCTGAGGTGGCTCAGTAAACTCAAATATCTGAGAAAAACGGGAGATTAGAGAGATGGACAAGAGCCAGGAGAAGCCATTGAAGTGGTTAGTAGCAGGCTATCAGTCACCTTTGCATCCGAGGTACCTAGCACATAACAGGCACTAACCTGAATACTGGTCACAACTGCCAATAATCAATTGGCCCACAAGGAGTGATTCTCAGATAATTTTCAAATTAAAACTTCAACATTGTGCTATGTGCCTCTGGGTTCTTACTAAAACCCTACTGGATGGGGATGGAGTTGCTGAGTTACTTCTAGACTTTTCTTTCCCTTATCCCATCTCATCTACCCATCTTTAGTGACTCAGATTATCACCACCAGAGACGTGTAAGAGAGATGAAAGTCTGGCAAGCCTGAACCAGTTGGAAAAAGGCAGGCAGGAAACAGGTTTGGTCAGTTCCTCTCCTTTCTCTGCCTCCTAGAAGAGTCAAAGTCCCTGGACAAGTGTACTGCTGTGGTACGAAGAGGAGGAGGAAGGCCCAGCAGCAGGAGGGGCTGCAGAAGAGGTTTGGAGTGGGGTCAGAGCCATGGAGTGAGAAGCTTTCAGCTCTAGCCTCTTAGGGTGTGGCAGGCTCATCTGCACATCTGAAGTCCTAGCAGCTGAGTGAAGCTGTTGACAAGGTCTGAGCCATTATCATCCAGCGAGGGAAAGACCAGCCAGTAAATCTAGAATGGAAGGATAGCCTTGATTTAAGTGATAGGATTTTGCACAACAAAAATCAACATTTTAGTAACAGCAGTAATACTTTATTTTTGTTTTATTGAGTTAACTTCAACCTGTATTCTTTTGAAATACTAGAGGCCCAGTGCATGAAAATTCATGCACTTGAGATGGGGGGTCCCTCAGTCTGGCCTGCCCCCTCTCACAGTCTGGGAGCCCTCAGGGGCAGGAGGTGACACAGCGATCAGGGGAAGACGATACCCTCTTCACACCTCTGCTGCTGCCACTGGTTACCTGAGCCTCGGGCAGCCTGGGTGGTTAAGGGGACTGGGCGCCGCCATTTTGAGGGCATGGCAGTCAGCATATTCCCTCCTCATTGGCTGTGGGCACCGTCATCTTTGTGAGAGTGTGATGGTCAATTAACATATTCCCTCTTTTTAAAAAAAATTTGTTTTATTGATTTTTTACAGAGAGGAAGTGAGAGGGATAGAGAGTTAGAAACATCAATGAGAGAGAGAGATCTATCAGCTGCTTCCTGCACGCCCCCTACTGGGGATGTGCCCACAACCAAGGTACATGCCCTTGACCAGAATTGAATCTGGGACCTTTCGGTCCACAGGCCAACACTCTATCCACTGAACCAAACCAGTTTTGACCATATTCCCTCTTTATTAGGATTATCCATGAGAAAAAGCACATAACACAAATATACAGTACAGTGAATAATTACAAAGCAAACATCCATGTAATCACCCAGGTCATGAAACAGAACATTGTTAATTCTCTCTCCCAAATAGCCCCCTATCCTCCCAAATTACAACCTCATTTAAAGGAAGCCAGTAGCTGGATTTTTAAAATAATAATTACTTCCTCCTTGGCCCATGTGAATCAGTAGTTAAAGGTAAACCCATGAACCAAGAGGTCACTGGTATGATTCCTGATCAGGGCATATGCTCGAGTTTTGGGCTCCATCCCCAGTAGGGGGCATGCAGGAGGCAGCCCATTAATTTCATTGATATTTCTCTCCCTTTCTCTAAAATCAATAAAAAATATTTAAAATAATCACTTCCTGACTTTTGTAGTTTTATCACCTATGGAATCTTAAATTAGAACTTTCTTATATAAATCTTAAGACCCAAGACCAGGAAGGCAAGTCTATTTAATGTGGATCCTTCTCTTCTTTCATAAATCTTGTTAGGTCCTGGGGAGAAGTGGTGGATTTGTGGTCTTGAGCATTCAGCAGAGAACACACTTTTATTTTACTTTATTTTTTTAATTGATTTTTTACAGAGAGGAAGGGAGAGGGATAGAAAGTCAGAAACATCGATGAGAGAGAGACATTGATCAGCTGCCTCCTGCACACCCCACACTGGAGATGTGCCTGCAAGCAAGGTACATGCCCCCGACTGGAATCGAACTGGGACCTTTCAGTCCACAGGCTGATGCTCTATCCACTGAGCCAAACCGGTCTCGGCCTTTTTTTTTTTTTTAAAGTATTACATATGTCTCTTTTTTCCCCATCAACCCCTCCCTAGCCACTCCACCCTCCCGGGACAAGCTCCCACTACCCCAGTGTCTGTGTCCGTTGGTTATGCTAATCTGCATGCATGTAAGTTCTTTGGTTGCACTCTTACACCCTTTTCCCCTCCCCTGCCTTCCTTCTGACGTTTGACAGTCTGTTCAGTGTTTCTCTGTCTCTGGACCTATTTTTGTTCATCAGTTTATGTTGTGCATTATATTCCACAAGTGAGTGAGATCATGTGATATTTATCTTTCTCCAACTAATATTTATCTTTCTCTTAGCATAATGCTCTCCAGGTCCACCTATGCTGTTGCAAATGGTGAAAGTTCCTTCTTTTTTATAGCAGCATACTATTCATTCTGTAGATGTACCACAGTTTTTTGTTTTTTTTTTTTAATATATATATAGCCCTAACCAGTTTGACTCAGTGGATAGAGCATTGGCCTGCAGACTTAAGGGTCCCAGGTTCAATTCTGCTCAAGGGCATGTACTTTGGTTGCGGGCACATACCCAGTGGGGAGTGTGCAGGAGGAAGTTAATTAATGTTTCTTTCTCATCAGTGTTTCTAACTCTCTATCCCTCTCCCTTCCTCTCTGTAAAAAATAATATATATATTTTAGAGAGAAAGGGAGAGAGAGAGAAACATCAATGATGAATGAAAATCATTGATTGGCTGCCTCCTATACACCCACTACTGGGGATCAAGCCTGAGCAGGTGCCCTTGACCAGAATTGAACCTGGGACCCTTCAGTCAGCAGGCTGACACTTCATTCACTGGCTACACTGTCACAGTTTTTTAATCCACTCATCTGCTAATGGGCACTTAGGCTGTTTCCAAATCTTACCTATTGTAAATTGTGGTGCTATGAACATAGGAGTGCATATATCCTTTCTGATTGGTGTTTCCTAGAAGTGGGATGACTGAGTTGAATGGGAGTTCCATTTTTGAGGAAACTCCATACTGTTTTCCACAGTTGCTGCACCAGCCTGCATTCCCACCAGCAGTGCACCAGGGTTCCTTTCTCTCCACATCCTGACTAGCACTCGTCATTTGTTGATTTATTCATGGAGAACACAGTTTTGAGGCTTCTTTCATCCAGCCTGTGTTTGTATGCTATGTTTTAGGCACCTAGAGAGTATGGTGAGAGGCACAGAGATGTGTTCGAAACCTCTCCTGCCCCTGAGAGCTCGTGGTCAGGCAGAGACAGCATGGAGATACATGGCAGAGCAGGGCGAGGGCCTGAAGAGGTCCCCAGGTAAGTGCTCTGGGTGTTCAGAAGAGTCAGAAATCACTGTTGGCAGCCGGAAGCAGAGCAGGCTTTGTGGAAGAGGTGCCATTAAGTTCATTCATGCATAATTTATCAAACGTTTTTGAAGGCTGGCAGTGTGCCAGGAAATTAGGTCAAAGGATACAAAAACGAATGAGATCCTTGCCAATTCACAGACTAATGGCCGTGTTAGCACAGATATAAATGATTCTAATATTGTATGCTAGAAATACCCAGTGTAATAGGTATGACTGTGGCCTGGGATTTTCAGGGAGGGCTTCGGAGCTGAGAGCTAGGATAGTATTTTTTTTTAAGTATATTTTATTGATATTTTACAGAGAGGAAGGAAGAGGGATAGAAAGTCAGAAACATCCATGAGAGAGAGAGACATTGATCATCTGCCTCCTGCACAACCCCACTGGGGATGTGCCCGCAACCAAGGTACGTGCCCTTGACCGGACTCAAACATGGGACCCTTCAGTCCGCAGGCCAAAGCTCTATCCACTGAGCCAAACCGGTTTTGGCTAGGATAGTATTTTAAGGAGAGAGGAATAAAAGTTTGGCAGACAGAGAAGAGAACCACCGAATCTTCAGAGGAGCTGAGGTGGGAAAGAACACAGGTCAGTGTTGGCAAAAAGTAGAGTTCATAGTGGGACTTGACAGGTAGGATGGACGAGCAGAAAAGGTTCTAGGCAAAGGGATCAACCTGAGCAGGGGGTTAGCAGCAAGATATGATGATACTGCATGCACAAAAGGAAGTTGTGAGCATAAAGTATGTGATGGAAGGTCTTATGTTTAATTTTGTGTCAACTTGACTGGGCCATGAGATGCCCAGATATTTGCTCAAACATTATTCTGGGAGGGAGGGTGTTTGGGGATGAGATTAACATTTAGATTGGTAGACTAAGTACTGCAGACTGTCCTCCCTAATGTGGTGGGACTCATCCAATCAGTAGAACAAAAGGTTGACCAACCTTGGAGTGAGGGAAAATTATTCCTGGCTTTGGGGTCAAGACCCATGGGTCTTCCATGGTCTTGAGCCTGCTGGCCATTGGACTGCAATTGAGATATTGGCTTTTTGGTCCTCAGGCTCTAGGACTTGGCCTAGAACTATATCGTTTGCTCTCCTGGGTCTCTGACTCACCAACTCACCCTCCAGGGACTTATCCATCTCCATAGTTGTGTGAGGTAATTCTTTTTTTTTTTTTTAATATATTTTATTGATTTTTTATAGAGAAGAAGGGAGAGGGATGGGAACATCAATGAGAGAGAAACATCTATCAGCTGCCTCCTGCACACCCCCTACTGGGGATGTGCCCGCAACCAAGGTACATGCCCTTGACCAGAATCGAACCTGGGACCTTTCAGTCCGTAGGCCGGTGCTCTATCCACTGAGCCAAGCCAGTTTCGACATCAATTCTTTAATATGTATAAAATAGGAGATATAGATAGATAGAAAGAAAGATAGATATAGGTGTAGGTGTTTGCTCTTGGTTCTGTTCCTTTGCAGAACCCTGACTAATACAGAAGGGAAAAGCAAATAACTTTGGAAAGGCAAATTGGTGCCCGATCAAGAGAATGCAGAATGCCTGGCTCAGTGGTCAGCAAACTCATTAGTCAACAGAGCCAAATATCAACAGTACAATGATTGAAATTGCTTTTTAAGAGCCAAAAACCGACTTCTGCGCATGGGCCATGAAGTTTCAATTGCAGTATACCTGCGCACCCGCACGTGGTGTTTTGTGGAAGAGCCACACTTAAGGGGCTTAAGAGCCGCATGTGGCTTGTAAGCTGCAGTTTGCCAACCACTGGCTTCGCTGAAGGACTTATAGACTTTTTTTAAAATATATATATTTTATTGACTTTTTACAGAGAGGGAGGGAGAGAGAGAGAAAGTCAGAAACATCGATGAGAGAGAGACATCGATCAGCCGCCTCTTGCACGCCCCACAGTGGATATGTGCCCGCAAGCAAGGTACATGCCCCCAACAGAATCGAACCTGGGACCTTTCAGTCCGCAAGCCGACACTCTATCCACTGAGCCAAACAGGTATCGGCAAGGACTTAGACTTTTACTTGGAAGACATAGGAGAAAACTTGAGTGGTTCCTGAGTCTGGAAGCGACTTAAGAGCTGATATCTGGGAAGATGAAAGTTGTGCTGTATAAAATGAATTAAAACAGAGATCCTCAAAGGAAACCTCTAGAAATTGGGTATTAATTTTGTGGGTACAGGATCTATAATGTAGGAAATGTTAGAAGCCCCTGGATGTACAAGGTATATAGAGACCCAAAGCAGATATAGGCACCACAGAACCTGGAGCAGGTGGAAACTGGGTATTGATGGGACTTCCGAGAGCTGAAATTTAGAAGTGGGGGTGGGAATAGGCATTAGAGGAGATAGAGATTTGGGAATCATCTACATAGAGGGCTGTGGCAACACAGGGGCAGACATGGGGGGCAGAGTGACTCATCAAAAGTCTCCAATTTGAGAGAGAAATCTACTCAACCTGGCTCAGGAAGTATAAGGACTTTATTAGCTAACTAGGGGCCTGGTGCACGGATTCATACATGGGAGGGGTCCCTCAGCTTGTGCTCTCTTCCAATCCAGGACCCCTCGGGAGATGTGGGGCTGCTGGATTTGGCCCGATCCCCGCAGGCCGACCTGGCCTTCAGGGATCAGGTCAAAACTGAAGTGGCAGGCAGCCAGGTAGGAACCTGCACCACTGTGCCTATTGCTGCCTTTAGCATTACCATGGAGGCGGGAGGGGCTCCCACTGCTGCAGCTGTGCTCACCAGCCATGATCCCGACTTGGGGCTGAGCAGCACTCCTGCTGTGGGAGCACACTGACCACCAAGGGGCAGCTCCTGCATTGAGCATCTGCCCCCTAGTGGTCAGTGCGTGTCATAGCGATCTACTGGTCGTTCAAGTCGTTCCTGTGGTAATGGTCACTTAGGCTTATATGTGTGTGTGTGTGTGTGTGTGTGTGTGTGTGTGTGTGTGTGTAGACTAGAGGCCTGTTGCACAATATTCATGCAAGAATAGGCCTTCCTTCCCCTGGCTTCACTCCCAGCTGCCTGGGAGCTGGCATATACCCCTTCCAGCCCTCCCGGGAGTCCGCAAGTCCTTGCTTCTGACCAGAGCACTGCTGCTCTAGCTCCCTCTGCCGCCTCCCCTACCCCTCATAGCAGGCACCCTGCCCCTCTTGGCTGCTTTATGCCTGTATATGCAAACTAACCCACCATCTTTGTTGGGTTAATTTGCATACTCACTGTGATTGGCTGTTGGCATAGTAGAGGTATGCTTAATTTGCATTTTTGTCTATTATTAGGTAAGATGTGGCTGAAAGTTGAAACTAAACAGAAACCAAGGGCTCAGACAAGCTGCTAGAATTTGGTGTCACTATCTCCATCTCTCAGCTCTGTTTCCCCTCTCTGTCTTAGTCTCATCCTCAGGCGGTCTTCCTCTTTGCAGTGGGAAGATGACTGCCAGCAGTAGCTTGATTACACATTGCCCTCAGTGGATAGAGTCATTCAATTGGATAGTTCTGACCAAAGTCCCAGGATAGAATCTCATTGGCTTTCATTTGGTCATATGCCCATTACAGAAATGCTGCGGTAAGAGCACTCTCTAAAATGCTCTGATTGGGCCTGGCTGGTGTGGCTCAGCAGTTGAGAACTGACTCATGAACTAGAAGGTCAGAGTACATCCTGGGTTTCTGGCTCAATCCCCAGAGGGTGCAGTAGATAACCAATGACGATTCTCTCTCATCACTGATGTTTCTATCTCTCCCTCTTCCTTCCTTTCTCTGAAATCAATAAAAACGTAAAACACACCCACACACAAAATGCTCTGATTGGCCAAGTCTGGGTCACCAGTCTATTCCTACAACCGTAAGTAGAATCATCTCTAGAGCTACGTGGAGTGAAGATAAGGAGAGGGATGCTTCCAGAAGAAGGAGGTGTTACCAGAGGAAGGAGGAATGGACACTGGGCTTGTAATCACAGGGAAAGCAGAGCTGGAGACCAATAGGCTATCCCTCCTGTTAATATGAGGAGACTATAGCCAGTGGGGGCAGTGGGAGGCTGGTGTTTTGATGGGCCAGCAGCAAGGGAAAGGGTAGACTGGGATCAAGTAATAATGCTACTGCCTTTTGGGGCTGTGAAAAGTTGGGGGAGGGGCCTCCTGCTAAAAACCTGACAACATAACAGACACAGTGCTGAGTGAATCCTTGTCCTCAGAATAAAGGCAGGAAAAGCCAAGAAGTTGGGTGACACCCCATCAAGATATTGCCGCCGATGGAAAGGGCAGACATTGTCTGGGGACATTCATGGAACTGGGAGAAGGGAAGAAGGAAAGGTCACTGCCAGCTGGCCTTGTTGAGGGAGAAGCAACCAGTTTTCTCTCAAGTTTAAGAAATGAAGCTGATGCATTTTTACGGCACTAAAATTTTTATAATGGCCCCAAACAACTTAGATTCCAAGAGGAGATTGGGTGAATGGTATAATGACCGTGCACTAGAATACAGCCTTTGCCAATAATGCATTATTTGACACAAAAAGATGTTCACAACATAATTTTGAGAGAGAAAAGCAGATTACAACCTGGTTTTGTGCTATAAATATATGTGTACCCACACACATATACACAAATAAATTACTGAGAAGGTATACACCAAAATATTAATAGTTGGTATTATTCAAGGCAGGGCCACAGCTGAAGCTTGTCTTTTGACTTCTCTATAATAAACCTGCTGGGTATTATGAGAGAGTAATGGTCAACTAGAGACAGCCTCTGGGGGTCAAACCCCAGCTCTGACAATGCCTGCCTTGGCGACCTTGGACAAGTCCCATTTTTTAAAAAATATATATTTTATTGATTTTTTACAGAGAGGAAGGGAGAGGGATAGAATTAGAAACATCTATCACCTGCCTCCTGCACACCCCCTACTGGGGATATACCCCCAACCAAGGTACACGCCCTTGATTGGAATCGAACCTGGGACCCTTGAGTCCACAGGCCAACACTCAACCCCACTGAGCCAAACCAGTTAGGGCTTGGACAAGTCCCTTAACACTTCTGAGCCTCAGTTCATGTATCAATAAATGGAGGCACTAGCTCTTAACTTATAAAATGGTTGAGTGTTAAAGTAGCTACTATTCCATGCCTACAATAATCACTCAAAAATGTAGTTATTCTTGTGTAATTAAAAAAAGGCCAAACGACATAAACTGATGAACAAAAATAGAACCAGAGTCATAGAACATCGAACAGACTGTCCAACCTATGAGGGAATGCGGGGGGTGAGGGAGGAAGAGACAACCAAAGGACTTGTACGTATGCATATGAGCAAAGCCAATGGACACAGACAGTAGGGGGGTGAGGGCATGTACTGGGGGTTGGGGACGGCCAGAGAGAGGTCAATGGGGGGAAAAGGAGACTTATGTAATACTTTGAACAATGAAGAATTTTAAGCTGAGACCGGTTTGGCTCAGTGGATAGAGCGTTGGCCTGCGGACTAAAAGGTCCTGGGTTCGACTCCGATCGGGGGCATGTACCTTGCTTGTGGGCACATCTCCAGTGTGGGGCGTGCAGGAGGTGGCTGATCGATGTTTCTCTCATCGATGTTTCTGACTTTCTATCCCTCTCCCTTCCTCTCTGTGAAAAATCAATTAAAAAAAAAATAAAGAATTTTAAAAAAGTACAAAAGAAAATGACTATTAAATTATATATATTTAAAACAGGTGTCTTTCTTGGCCAAATAGCTGTAGTAGTCAACAATAAATAACTTATTATTAAACTAAGCTGTTTTTCTCTAACACTGGGACACATCTGAGAAAAGACAGAGAAGGTTCCTATTCCCCCGAAGTTTCCCCTCGAGCAGGGGAGACAAACAGGTGCTGTGACCAGGGAGGGCTGAGAGCCAACCACAGGGCGTGTGAAGAGGAGCGGGCAAGGCAACAGGGAGTGCAAGGCCTTGCAATGGGGAGGAAGGCTCAAACCAAAAGAAGCCGCTGTGGCTGGCGGGAGGGAGGGCGGGAGGCGGGGTGTAGGCAGAGAGGAGAGCGGCTCAGCGCTCACCGCGGACCCACGGAAGACAGGGCCACAGCGCCTGCGGTGTGGTCTTCCGCAGGTCACTTTCCTCCGAGCAGTTTCCGCCTTCGCTGCAAACTGGGGAAGATAACACTGCACTTCCCCAGCATGCAAGGACCAGAAGACACGTTACTGAAAGCACTTTGCAGACGGCCGCTCGCATATTATAAATAAACCCTCTCGGAAGGATGTGCGCTCGGCCGCAACCGAGGGAGCCGCGTCGCCTGGCGCGTGCGCGACAGGCAGCCCGAGCCCAGGCGGGGAGGGACTTCAGGTCCTCGGTCGGCCTCGGTTTGCCTCTCGGCCCCGCCCACTTCCGCGGGTACCCAACCGTGCGTCGCCTGCGTGCTGACGTCAAGCGCGTGCCCCTGTCCGGCAGTCGAGGAGACCCCGCGCAGTGCTGCCAACGCCCCGGCGGAGAGGCTGAGGTGAGTGCGGGGCCCAAGGCTCCCCGCGGGAGCGGCTTCCCGCACTGTCCCGTCCCTCCTGCGCCGCCCCGGCATCGCCCGGTCCGCGGGGACACCCCGCCTCTGGGTCCCGGGGGAGCCTGGGAGCGCGGGTCGCGGGGTGGGGGTGGGGTTGCCCGGGTCGCGCGGCGCCGTGCGGGAGAGCGCGCGCGGGTCTGGGTTCTGTCGGGGAACGGAGGGCAGAGGGTCCCGGCGGGGAAGGCGGGGTGTGGGGGGCGCCCGTTTCGCCCCCAGGGGAGTGCGGCCGGGATGCGGGGTGCCGGCCGGGGAGCGCGGGCGGTGCCGGGTTGTCAGCGGGCAGCGGCGGAAGGAAGGGGTCACACCCATCCCGCCGCCCCGCTCCCCTCCCCCCGGCCGGCTCCGAGGGCGGCGGCGGGCCGGGCGCCGTGTGGGTCTGGGCTGTGGAGCCGCGCCGGGCGCCGGGCTGAGCGGCCGTGTGTGTGGCGCGGGCGGCCGGGCTCGCCCCCCGGCGCCCGGGCTTCAACTTCCTGCTTCGCCGGGCGCCGCCGCGGACATTTTGCGGCGGGCGGGGGAGGGGACGGCGTTGCTGGCGCGGCCGGGAAGTGGCGGTCCCGGGCGGGTGGCTTGCTGATCCCCCCCAGCCCCCCTGTTCCCCGGTTTCCCTCCGCAGCCTCGCCCCGACGCCAGGTCCGGGCGGGGGGGTCTGATCCCCGTTCCCCGGCCTCAGTGTCTGCTCTCGGTTGAGTTCCCAATGCCATTTCCGTTCGCTGCTCCCCCTCTGTCTCTCCGCCTGCTCTCAGCCCAGCTTCCCTTTCGGGGAGTTACCTAACCAGCTCTCGAAACTGTCGCCTGCCAGTTCCTTAATTCCTCTTACGAGAGGGAAATTTTCTTTGTTCTTTGGCTTTTTTTTTTTTTTCTCTCTCCCCTTTAAGTCCGAGAGAAATGCAGTGTGGAAGATTACGTCATCGCAATATAAGGGGCGAGAGTCTTAACTCCTGCAAGTCAGGGATTCGTTCACCCAATTAGGACAGCATTTTGCAGCCTTAGTGTGATATCCTGCCTGCTGCTCAGTGTGCATCGTATTCGAGACCTTTTCAAATCCACCCCGAAGCCAGGAAGGTTTAAAACCTCAAGATTAGTTTCTGCCAGGGAATAAAGCCTTAGGACAACATCGTGTACTGTACAGCCACTTACCAAGGCCATACCTTTAAAGACCCCTTTGTACTCAACGAAGTGAATTTATTTGTAGAAGCATCTTTGGTCCAGAAAGACAGTTTCCTAGACTGTTTAACTGATGCAGAGTGGGTACCCAAGTCGACTAACCTGTGCTTTTTGTGACAAGGGGAAAAGAGAGTCAGTTCATCTCACCCCTGATCTTTGCTTGCTACACGGGAACACTTGAATAGCATTTTCAGACTTTGTGGATCACAGTATTCTCCAGAATGTTAGGCGCATCCTTCATGGACTGCAGGGTACAGCGGCACAGGAAAACATGTTAGCATTGTGAAGCCAATGAGATCCAATTGTGTAACGCGTTGTAAAAGTAGTTCTTGTTGGAACAAGTACTTTTTCCTACTGTTTCTCATTTGTGTAGAGAGAATAGATTGCTTGTGAGGAAACATAAAAAAAGAAGTGTAGGTTTGTATTGGCTTTCTGTAGTGCATAGGTGTTGTAGATTGGATAGGTGTGGAGCTTGGATCTTCTGAAGTATGTTTGCCGTAATTTATCATGTTTTAAGAATGTAAAAATGGAACACTTACCTGCTGTCTTGTTTCTTGAATCTTCTATATTTAGGATGTTTCGATGTACATATATCAACGAGTATCTTTCCTCTTAAAATATATATAGCAGAATAGTTTTGAGTTTACAGTGTTTACACCGAAGCAGAGATTGGTAATTAACTGAGTATTAAAAATGAGCTATTTTTTAGTAATTACTTCAGGACCTAAGAAGTATCACATCCTCTTAAAACGTTTTCACATAATAATGAACAGTTGTAGTTGATTCAGATGATTTTTTTGGGAATCTAAGATAGTTGTTATAGCTAGGGTATTCTGGGGGCTTAAGTCAAATATCAGTGAGAGCCCTGGCCAGTGTGTTCACGGTGGTTAGAGCGTTGGTGAACCAAAGAGTTGGGGGTTTGTTTTCTGGCCCAGGGCACATACCTGGGTGTAGGTTTGATCCCTGGTTTGGGGGGTGCATGTGGGTAGCAAGCAATGGATGTGTCTCACATTGATATTTCTCTTTCTTCCCCTTGCCCCCCCCACCCCCCCCCCCCCCCCCCCCCCCCCCCCCCCCCCCCCCCCCCCCCCCCCGCCTTCCCCTTCCTCCCTTCCCTTCCACTCTCTTTAAAAAAAAAAATCAGATTCTTAAAGCCCAGTGAGACCAAATCTTGACTGTCTTATAACTTAAGATTTGTTTTTTATTTGGGTAATTTTTCCACTTAAAACTTTATGATCTATTAGAAAAGCATTTCTAGTTCTTTTTAAAATGGTTATTCTAATAAAATATATTAATCCAGGAGCTGTCACATTTGGAAAACTTTGAGGTACAATTTACTGTGCCTATTTGGGAGTAGTATTTATAGGTATTCTTGGAAGTAAAGGTCAGATTGTACTTTTAATTTGTGGATACATTTTACATGCATTTATTTATTGTTTTAGGGTCTTTTTCCAGAGGATAAGAAACAATGAGCATTTCAGGCTACAGGGCCTCTGCAGCAAGAGGAGGAGTCTTTAATATTTTGTGAACTTGTTTCCCATAAATGGATCTATATAGCCCACTATATCAAAGAGCTTTATTCTAGGCCTTCAGTATTTAATAGTCTCTTGCAAATCTATTAGTTTCCCCTATTAGAATATAGGTGCTATGAGGGCAGGGCTTTGACTTCTCTTGTCACTCTTGTATCCCTAGAAACGTTTGTCCTATGAATAAATTTGATGATGTTTGAGGGTTAACCTTTTCTTTCTGCATACTTTTAAAAAATACATTTTTAATAATTTCAGAGAGGAAAGGAGAGGGAGAGAGAGATAGAAACATCATTTATGAGAGAGAGTCATGGATTGGCTGCCTCCTCCACGCCCCTTATTTGGGATGGAGCCTGCAACCCCAGCATGTGGCATGTGCCCTTGACCAGAATCGAACCCGGGGCCTGTCAGTCTATATTTCATTCCTTTCTCTCTCTCTCTTTTTTAAAGTTGATTTGAAACATCCTCTATTTCTTTGTAATTAGCAGCTTATTTTTGCCACTTCTCTACTCAACAGTATCGAGTTCCTGGTCATGTTATGCTTTGTCCTTCACTAGTTTCTACTTTTAGTTACTTATCTCTTCAGTCCAAAATATTTTTGGGAAAGCAGTTTCATTACTTGCCATTTCAGCTATATCTGCCACTGCTGCTGTTAAAAGCCCTGGATGTCAAAACTCTTCTTCTCTAGTTGCCCCTGAGACATTGGCCTCAAACTACTTATTTCATGAAGTGAAACCAGGTGTTTTGCCACCAAATGGTATTTCATTAAAATAATTGTTTAGTGAAGGTATTTTTCCCTCCTCAAATATTTAGTTCTGCTGATTTCCAGAACAGTTTCTAATATAGCAAAAACTTCTATATGGTTAAGTCATTCACCAAGCATTGGTGGTCTGTCACCTGAAGAGAACCTTGTTGCTCTCTGCTTTAACGCTACACTGTAACACTTACATGGTTTTCTCCAAAAGTAAGCCATTATGATTTGCCATGTTAATTTTGCTGCTGTGTGATCTTCAGAAAAACGCTGTTAGTACAGTGATTAAAAGTATAGAGTCTGAAACCGACTGCCTGTGTTAAAATCCTGGCTCTGCTATTTATTATGTGCATCCTGAGTAATGTCTTTGTGACTCAGGTTTACCTTCTGTATAGGACTAACAGTGGTCTCTGCCTCACAGTGTTATGAGAATCAAATCAGTTAATCTGTGGCAAGTACTTACGACAATTCACTGGCACATAGTGAGTGCTGTGTAGGTGTTTGCTCTTGTTATTATTACAACTTCTCTTAGGCTGTCCCTTTAAGCAGCTATCTGCGTTTTCCTTAAACATCCATATTTTAATAACGATCTCTCCCCCAGATTAATTTAATGAAACCATTATTATTATAAAATGATTAAATGAAATGGAAATTGTTGCCTCTTTTAAATTTTTGTCCATTATCTCAATCATCTCATAGAAGCGAAGTTGTAAGGTCCCAGGTATGTATGCCTTGTGTGGTCTAGGGACCAGCAGCATAGGGATCGTTTTGGAGCTCATTAGAAATCTCAGGCTCCATCACAGTCCTACTGCATTTAACATGACCTCCCACGTGATTTTTATGCATGTTAAAGTTTGAAGCACCTCTTCAGAAACAATGTTAAGTATTTTATTCTTAGTGTCTCCCCTACTTAGTTAATATATATCATTTAGGCAGTGTACCAGAATTTATTGCAAAGATCATATCTTAAAGTAAATGTGAAACCTATTTGGTTTTTAAAGGAATTATAGTTTCTTACCTATAGTAGAATCATCTCATACTGTATTCATTATCAGGAACAAATGTTTAGTTATTAACATGTCATTGCCCCCTTAACTAATAACTAGATAATCTTAAATTCTAGTTTAGTATATCAGTTAACATATTTGAATTCAAATGACATTTTATTGAAGAGGATCATTCATTGTTATGAAAACATGGTAAATACAAAGTTGGCATTTAGCTGGTCAAATGTAAAAAGTTTTCTGCCTTTTTAAAAAAACATTTTATTGTTTTTTTTTTTACAGAGAGGTGGGGAGAGAGAGAGTTAGAAACAGTGATCAGCGGCCTCCCGCACACTCCTTTCTGGGGATGTGCCTGCAACCAAGGTACATGTCCTTGACTGGAATTGAATGTGGGCCCCTTCAGTCTGCAGGCCGAAGCTCTTATCATTGAGCCAAACTGGTTAGGGCTGCTTTAAAAAAAAAAAATTAATAACTCTTTATTGTTCAGATTATTACAATTGTTTCTCTTTTTTCTCCCCATAGCTCCCCTCCACCAGGTTCCCACCTCACCCTCTGTCCCCCCTCCCCCCATTGTCCTCATCCATAGGTATACGATTTTTGTCTGGTCTCTTCCCTCACCCCCCTCACCCTTTCCCCCTGAGAATTGTCAATCCATTAATAATCTTGGTTGTACATGGCTACTTTTTTTAAAAAAAGTATTTTAAATATATTTTTATTGACTTCAGAGAGAAAGGGAGAGGGAGAGAAACTTCAGTGATGAGAAGGAATCACTGATGAGCTGTCTCCTGCACATCTCCTACTGGGGATTGAGCCTGCAACTCGGGCAGGTTTCTGACTGAGAATTGAACCACCACCTCCTGGTTCATGGGTCAATGCTCAATCACAAGCCACTCCGGCTGGGCAGGCTTTCTTTAAAATAAGCTATAGCTCCAGTCTTAAGGGAAGATGTTAGTAACAAAAATCTAGTCAGTCTTAGCTGCCATTTTGAAAAATTATTGATAATAACTTTTCCCTTTTTCTTTTTCTTAAAAGTATTTGGTGTAGGAAAAATTCATTAGTGCTGTCTCTTTGCAGTGTACACTTTAGAGTAGTGCTTCCTAACTCTTGAAATAAAGGCAGACATAGAAAATGTCACCCTGTAATAAATGGCTGACTGGAGTTGCTGAAGACCCCAGGAGAGATGTAGGATCAGTGTCTCAGTCACACCTGTGTCCATTCTCTGTGTCCCAAGTGGCAATATGAAACCATCCAGTGTTGGAAGTTAAACCATAGCCATCCTTTTCAGCTAAATAGATTGTCACTGTTTGCTACTTCTTGTGGAAACAAGAGATTGAGGACAGATCAAATGAGCCAAAGAAACCAGGGAGAGATGAAGGAATAAAAGAACACTGTGTTAAGGAGTGTAAGAAGAGGATACATTTTGTAGAAGAAAACGTAAGCAAGATTTCAGATACCATTTGCTTTGTTGGTTGGCAGTTTAAGAATATTTGTAACATTTTTTGGATTACTTTTAAATCTGTTTAAAAGTAGCTGAAGAGGAGTTGGAAGTAAAGAATAAAGTTTTTTATACAAAGCATCTGTGGTTTCAGGATTTTTCATTATAATACACCTTTGTTTTATAAGCTGAGCACTATTTGAGAGGAGGGCAGTTTTGGAATCTTCTGAAGTGGAATTTAACTATATATTACACTACTTTCCTAGAAAAACCATATTTTTATTGTGGAGTTTGAGATTAACATTAAGATTTTAATATAAATTATTATATTTTATTTATTTTTTAAATATATCTTTATTGATTTCAGAGAGGAAGGGAGAGGGGGAGAGAGAGAGAGAGAAAGAGAGAGAGAAACATCAATATAAGAAGGAATCATTGATCGGCCCCCTCCTGCATGCCCCCTACAGGGGATCAAGCCCCGAAACCTGGGCATGTGCCCTTAACTGGAATCCAATCTGGGACCCTTTAGTTCTCAGGCCGTTGCTCTATCCAATGAGCCAAATTGGCCAGAGCAATAAATTATTAGATTTTAAAATGTAAATTTTTTTAAGCAACTTTTTTTATTGGCTAAAAAAACCCCAAGCATATATGCAAAATTAGGTACACATTTAGATGCTTCTTTTGAAAAAATGGTTTAGTCTTTTTTTTAATTTAATAAATGTTTATTGTTCAGATTAGATTATTATAATTGTTGCTATTTTTCCCCCCATAGCTCCCTTTCACCCCGTTCCCACCCCACCCTCTGCCCTTACCTCCCTGCATTGTCCTCATCCATAGGTGTACGATTTTTGTCCACTCTCTCCCTGCACCCCTCTCACTCCTTTCACCCTGAGAATTGTCAGTCTACTCCTTTACTGTGCCCCTGATTCTATTATATTCACCAGTTTATTCTATTCATCAGATTTTTTATTCACCTGATTTTTAGATTCACTTGTTGATAGATATGTATTTGTTGTTCCTAATTTTTATCTTTACCCTTTTCTTCTTCTTCCTCTTCTTAAAGAGTACCTTTCAGCATTTCATATAATACTGGTTTGGTGTTGATGAACTCCTTTAGCTTTTTCTTATCTGTGAAGCTCTTTATCTGCCCTTCAATTCTGAATGATAGCTTTGTTGGGTAGAGTAATCTTGGTTGTAGGTTCTTGCTATTCATCACTTTGAATATTTCTTGCCAGTCCCATCTGGCCTGCATAGTTTCTGTTGAGAAATCAGCTGACAATCATATGGGTCCTCCCTTGTAGATAATTGTTTTTCTCTTGCTGCTTTTAATATTCTCTCTTTGTCTTTTGCTCTTGGCATTTTAATTATGATGTGTCTTGGTATGATCCTCTTTGGATTCCTTTTGTTTGTGGTTCTGTGTGCTTCCTGGACTTATAAGACTATTTCTTTCACCAGGTGGGGGAAGTTTTCTGTCATTATTTCTTCAAATGGGTTTTCAGTATCTTGCTCTCTCTCTTCTTCTGGCACTTGCATAATTCTGATGTTGGTACGCTTGAAGTTGTTCCAGAGGCTCCTTACACTATCTTCACATTTTTTAATTCTTTTTTTCCTTTTGCTTTTCTAGTAGAGTGTTTTTTTGCTGCTTTGTATTTTAAATCTTTGACTTGATTTTTGCGATCCTCTAGTCTGCTGTTTCTGTATAATATTTTTTATATCAGTCAGTGTATGTTTAATTTCTAGTTGGTCCTTTTTCATCTCCTCTTGGGTCTTGCTAAATTTACCCATCTTTTCTAGGAAATTCTTGAAAGACCTTATAACTGTGGTTTATTTATAAACTCTATCCAGGCGTTTATTTTCCTCCATTTCTTTCGTTTGTAATCTGTTTGTCTCTGCATTTTTCGCTGTTTCCCTGAGTTGGTAAAGTAGCTTTGTGTGCTAGATGTCCTATATGGCCCAGTAGCTCTACCTCCTCAGTTACGTAAGGTGGACTCTCTTGTTGCATCCCTTTGTGGACTGTGTGTACAGTCTTGTTATAGTTAAGTCCTTTGTTGTTGGTATCACTGGGGGGGATTGATCTCCAAGCCAATTGTTTGTAAGGATCAGCTGTATGTATGCGGGGAAAACTTCTGTGCTGGATTCAGCCTTATGATACAAGACTTGCAAGTTTGCAAAAGCCTCTGTGTTTGGCTTGGATGGGGCAGAGTCTCAGGGCTGAGCAGACAGCCTTGGCTTTCTGTCAGCCCTGCCCTATGCAGCCCCTTGGTCTCCGTGTCCCTTGGAAATTGCAGCCCTCTCTATGCACACTCACGTGCCTCCAGACCTCTGCCTTTTGTGTCTCCCCTCAGTTTCCATGTGCTCTGGGGACCCATATGAGCCTGAGTCCCCAGGATCTTGTCCGAAACTGGGGTTCAGTGCAGTCGGAAGTGGATTTCAGTGCAGTTGGGAGGTTTTGTCTTCCTCTGGCTAGATAAAGCCAGCGGGACAATCAACAGTCAGTCCTCTTTGCACTCACTGGCATGTGTGCCTCCAGACTTCTGCCTTTCGCGGCTCCCCTGAGTTTCTGTGCACTCCTCTCTTTTTTGGACTGTGTAGGCTCCCCCCGAATGGGTCACAGTCAGAACTGGGGTTCAGTGCAGTCAGCAGTTTCTGTCTCCCTCCCACTAGAGGAAGCCAGCCAGGCACTCTGCCACCCGTCTTCTCCATGTGCGTATCTCTGTATCTCAGCTTTTTGCAGCTCCTCTGAGTCTCTGTGAGCCCCCCTCTTTCCTTCTAGTTGTAGAATTTCCACTCAACCAACTGTGGTTCTGGATGATGTCTGTTTTTTTCTTTTAGATCTAGTTTTGAAATTGTTGTGTGAGGCAGCAGTTTAGGTGTTCACCTATGCCACCATCTTGGTCTTTCCTGGTTTAGTCTTTTTAAACTCAGTTGAAAAAAATAAAAACTGCAATTTTTCAACACTGTTTTGAAAACTTAAAAGAGCACCAATATACTTAGCTTCCATATCTACATCTACAAACTAGCACATTGAAAGGAAATAATTAGAAGAAATATTTTAATATCACTATTCACCCTTTATAATAGAAGTGTCAACCAAATTCACGATTGACAATGACAGATTGAAACACAAGCGTGCCATTGGCACCAGGGAGAGCTTTATATGTATCATTCATGCACGAGTCAACTTAGCCTTTTACCAGTATATATATATATAGAATAAACTTGATTTAGCTACAGCTTTTTCCAGCCCAGTGAAACACCTCAACTTCTCTTTCAGGTAATTGTCAGCAACACAGCAGTATATATCAACACGAAGCAGATTATTATTGTAGATCATGCAGGGAGAACAAAGGGTAAAATATTT
Source organism: Lasiurus borealis (assembly GCA_004026805.1). Lineage (NCBI taxonomy): Eukaryota > Metazoa > Chordata > Mammalia > Chiroptera > Vespertilionidae > Lasiurus > Lasiurus borealis. The sequence continues at coordinate 25,787 of PVJN01004917.1, read as the reverse complement.
AACTGCAGCAGTGTTTGACTATATTCCATGCAGTGAGAAAACCTGAAGTTATTTTCAAGGTCTGCCATTTCTTCTTTTCAGTCAGGTCAAGTTTCTAAGCTTTCTAAATCTCTGTTTTCTGGTAATGAAAAGAAAATAGGATTCCATCTAGTCTCCTATCTACCTACTCCAAAACTTGTGTGAGGATCAAATGAGATGAGGCACAGGAAAATGCTTTACAGACATTTGATTAAAGTGTAAAATGTTTCCACCTGGCTATAAAGCAAGTCCAGTTCCTGGGCTGAAGAAACTGCAAGGAGACTAGTTGCTAGGGAGTGGAAGCCAGGTGGTGGGTGCTATGTGACATCATTACCCAGCACCCACAGGTACTGTTTTCGGACTGGGCTGGGCTATGGGCTGCATTTTTTGCGCCATGGGGTCTCGGCAGTGTTGGCTGCAATTTGGTGGGCTGTTGCTCCGGGGTGGTGGCAGGCCCTGTGTTCCACTTGGGGGAAGCCAAGTGTTACTTTGTGGGCACCAGGTCCACAGGACCATTTCTCTTTAAATGGCCAGTGCACGTCATGGCAGCTCCTGCGTTGAGTGTCTGCTCCCAGGTGGTCAGTGTGCATCATAGCGATCAGTTGGATGGTTGGACAATTAGCATATTAGCCTTTTTTATATATATAGATGGTGCAATTACAATTCTAACCCGATAAGATCGCAACAAATTGAATCAAGCAAATGCATGTATTTGTGGACTACTTGATATGTTCACTTATGATAGTTTGCAATTAAAACACTAGAGGAAATGGGAATTGGCACAATGAGGCTGAATTTAATCTCATTGTGTGCAAAATTTGAAAGGTAACTGACAGTAAGTAATGGAGAATGCAGAAGAAACTAAATGGAGGGGCACAATTCACATTATCAATTAGAATGTAAAGTTTTAAAAATGTTTTAATAGATTTTTTTTTTTTTAAGAGAGAGAGGAAGGGTTGGGGAGAGAGATAAACATCATTTGGCTGCCTCCTGCATGCCCTCTCTACTGGAGATCTAGCCCAAAACATGGGCATGTGCCTTTACTGGGAATTGAACCAGCGACTTCTTGGTTCATGGGTTGATGTTCAATCACTGAGCCACACCAGTTGGGCTGTCTCAGTTTTTTTTTGAATTACTACTTGGTAATTAAGCTTTCTTCAGGATCAAGATTAATTTATGTCCTGCATTTGACATGTGTTGAAGATCCAAGTTTGTTTTCTGCTGACACCAAATTTCTTACTTCTCCTTTCATTTGGATAAATTGCTATCATTTCTTCTCCTATAAATTATACTAGTAAATTTGCCTCTCTGGCTCTTAAAATATGATGGTGAGATGATTCTCTGCAAACATTAAAAAACAACAATAAGAACAACAACAAAGCACCCCAAAATCTAAGAAATCCAAGACAAGCAAATTTTATTTTATTTTTAAAAATATATTTTATTGATTTTTTTACAGAGAGGAAGGGAGAGGGACAGAGAGCTAGAAACATCAATGAGAGAGAAACATCGATCAACTGCCTCTTGCTCATCTCCGACTAGGGATGTGCCCGCAACCGAGGTACATGCCCTTGATCGGAATCGAACCTGGGACCTTTCAGTCCGAAGGCCGATGCTCTATCGACTGAGCAAACCAGTTTCGGCAAAGCAGCTTTTAAAATAGAGCTAATCACCCTTGCCTTTGTGGCTCAGTTTTCTGTGCACCAAAAGGTTGCCTGTTTGATTCCTGGTCAGGGATTGGTTCTGAGTAGAGGGGCATGTAGGACACAGCCGATAGATATCTCTCTTTCTCTCCCCTTTTTTCAGACTTCGGTAATCAATTAAAAAAAATTAAAAAAATATTTTGTTGATTTTTTTTACAGAGAGAAAGGATGAGGGATAGAGTTAGAAACATCGATGAGAGAGAAACATCGATCAGCTGCCTTCTGCACACCTCCTACTGGGATGTGCCCGCAACCAAGGTACATGCCCTTGACCGGAATCGAACCTGGGACCCTTCAGTCTGCAGGCTGACATTCCAAACTGGCTAGGACTAAAAAAATCTTTAATAAAATAAAAATAGAGCTAACCAATGGCAAAGATTTTTGTGAAGACTTAGGTTGTGGAGATAATTTTTTGGCAATATGTGATGCTTAAGTTTGTTATACACTGTTTTAATGGATTCTAATCTGAGTGAGTTGTTTCAAAATTGGAGGCATATTTTATTATAAAATGTCTAAGGGTAAGATTGCTTACCTTAACTATTTTACTCTGTTACATTTGTAAATACAATGTGATACATATACTTTTAGGAGGATATTGCTTTTTTTAGGAGAGTGTTAGCTTTTTTTTTTCCTGGTTTAAAAGTTGGTAGAACTGTGCATTTCCAGAATACAGTTGCTCATGATGATGATACAGTGTGTTTATTCCCTAAAATGATGCTGAGTGGCTTCAAATACTTGGTGTTAAACCACTTTAGCTAGTTCAGACTGCAGATTTGACTTATGTCTTAGAAATAGGAATTTATTTGTTCTTTATTCAGATAGTAATATGGGAGAGTTTAGGAGCCTAAAGGATACATTAAAGGAGGGTGTATTCTGAGTCCAAAGAATATGTTTTTGACTTGCTGCATCTCTAATCCACACTATTTTTTTTTTTTTTAGGTTTTCATATACATTTTACTAATTTTCTTTCATCCCTGACACTTCTATTATAGAGAAAGGGCACATACTATCTATTTTTTAAAAAAAATATTTTTATTGATTTAAGAGAGGAAGCGAAAGGAAGAGAGAGAGATATTAATGATGAGAAAGAATAGAATCATTGATTGGTGCCTCCTGCACACCCCACACTGCATACCAAGCCTGCAACCCAGGCATATGCCCCACTGGGAATCAAACCATGACCTCCTGGTTCATAAGTCACTGAGCCACTCTGGCTGGGCTACTCCATACCATCTTATCAATTTATGAATTCAGCAATGCTGTGAATGTGTGCTGTATGGCAGTCACTGTGCCTGGGTGTTGATGTAGCAGTGAATAAAATAGACCAAAGCAAATGTCTGTCCCCGTGAAATTTACATACTACTGAGTCAGCTGGAGATAAGTGGAGAAAAAGGAAGTGGGAGAAGATGAGGGAGGGTACAGTGGAGTGCTTTAGGGTGTGGTAGACCTTGGGTTGCATTTTATTATTTTTTTGGTTAATCCTCACTTGATATTTTTCCATTGATTTTTAGAGAGAGTGGAAGGGAGGGGGACAGATAGAGAGAAACATTGATGTGAGAGTCACATTGATTTGTTGCCTCGCACAGCCAGGGATTGAGCTTGTAATCAAAGTACGTGCCCTTGACCAGAATCAAACCTGCAGTCCTTCAGTCCGATGCTCTATCCAGAATCAAACCAGCTAGGGCTCGTGTTGCATTCTAAAAAGGTAGAGTTGTACCAAAATGATATTTGAGCTAAGATCTATAGAAGAGATGCCTGAACCATCTAGGCAAGAGCATTTTAGTTAGAGGGTGCAACTCTGATCACTTTTTATCAGTGACAAATACTGCTGTGCTTAATTTTATAGGAAATCTTTAAAAATAGACCTTAAGTTACCCTGGCTGGCGTGGCTCAGTTGATTGAGCATCGTCCCGTATGTTGAAGGGTCACTGGTTCGATTACCCAGGGGCCGCACATGCCCAGGTTGCAGTCCTGGTTGGGATGGGTGCTGGAGGCAGTGGATTAATTTTTTTCACATGGGGAATGTTTTTTTTTCCCTCTTGTTCTCTTCTTCCTTCCTCTCTCTAAAATAAATAAAAACATAAAAAAAAATAGACATTAAGTAACTGTATTTCATAATGCAAATGGAGTACCATTATAGGAACTTAATTTTCCAAAATACAGTGTATGTGAATAATTTTCATATCAAACCATTAATGGTCAAGGCAGAAGTTTGTGCTTTGATGGTGTTGTTCTTGGTTTTAAAGTGTCCTTAAAAAAAGACTTGTTATCCTAGTTGATTTGGCTCAGTGGATAGAGTGTTGGCTGCGGACTAAAGGGTCCCAGGTTTGATTCCGGTCAAGGGCATGTACCTTGATTGTGGGCACTGCCTCCAGCACCCCGGGTTCCATTCCAGACAATAAAATTCCCATTTGGCTACATCAAAATTTGGTAGACTGCCTTGATTCATAATCTTTTTTATTTCATTATTATTTTTAAATTCTCACCTGAAGATACTTTTTTTAAAAAAATATAGTTTATTGATTTTTTTACAGAGAGGAAAGGAGAGAGAATAGAGAGTTAGAAACATTGATCAGCTGCCTTCTGCACAACCCCTACTGGGATGTGCCCGCAGCCAAGGTACATACCCTTGACCGGAATTGAACCTCGGACCGTTCAGTCCGCAGGCCGACACTCTATCCACTGAGCCAAACTGGTCAGGGCTGAGGATACTTTTCCACTGATTTTTAGAAAGAGTGGAAGAGAGAGGGAAAGACAGACACATTGATATGAGAGAAACACATTGACTGGTTGCCTCCTGCACACAGCCTGTCAGGGCCTAGGCCGGGGAGGAGCCTGCAACCGAGGTACGTGCTCATGACCAGAATTGAAACCGTAACCCTTTGGTCCACAGGCCGACACTCTATCCACTGAGCCAAAAAGGCCAGGGCTTGATTGAGAATCGTGGTAACCTTGTTTTGTTCTTTAAAAAATGGTTTGTGGTTTATAAAACAGACTGTATGAGAATCTGAATGTGGTACTTCTGCATTACAAGATATAACAAAGAAAGTCTAAATGATCCTGGTTAGTTTTGTAGTTGCTTTTTAAGATGTGTGTTGCCCAGGTGAGTTAGTGACTTAGTTTTTATTTTTTTGCTTCAACAGTATGCTTGTATGTAGGATTTCTTACACTGGCTGGCACACGATTTCGTCTTTGATAGACTTAGGACAGAATTTGTCTACTGAATCTGAAAAGGCTGTTTTCTTACAAGAATGCCTTAAGAACATAATAGATTTCTTCTAACGTCTCCATTTATCTGTGATAGAAACTTATTCTCTTATTTCCCAGACTAAGAAACTTCCTTATAATTTCCCACCTCCTTATGCAAGCCCACTCTCCATCCTCAAACTGGTCAACTATTTCTTTTCTCTTTCCATGCTCCTACCCTAGTCTAGGTTGTTTGTTTAAGTCTTGGATTATTAAAGTAGTTTCATAGTTGAGTTCCTTTACTTTATCTGGTTATCTTTGATAGTCCACCTTGGAATACAGGTATAAAATTGATACTCTTAAAAATGTACACACACAAAAAAAACAACCTTGTTCATGATTTAGAAAGAAATGGTAGCCTCCTGTTGAACACCCAGGTTAAATGAAAACTCTGCCTAGTTTTCAGTCTTTAATGACTTGGACTCTTTTTTTTTTTTTAATCCTCACCTGAGGATATTTTTCCATTGATTTTTATGTGTTTTTATTTTTAATCTATTTTTAGAAAGAGTGGAAGAGAGAGGGACAGACAGAGAGAAATATTGATGAGAGAGAACATATCAATTGATTGCCTCCTGCACATGCCTGACCAGGGCCTGGGCAGGGGAGGAGCCTGCAACCGAGGTACATGCTCTTGACCAGAATCGAACCTTTCAGTCCACAGGCTGATGCTCTATTCACTTGAAACAGCACAAGTGCCCATTGGTAGGTGAGTGGAGAAGTTGTGGTACACATACACCATGGAATATTATGAGGCTGTACAAAGGAAGGAACTCTTACCCTTTTGTAACAGCATGGATGGACCTGGAGATTATTATGCTAAGTGAAATAAGCCAGTCAGAGAAAGATAAATACCATGTGATCTCACTAATACAGGCCATCCTCAGGTTACGTTGGACTCGACTTAGGTCATTTCGTGGTTATGTTGCTATCTCCCATTTACAGTACTTACATAAAAAAAAGTTCTGTCATTTTGACGTATGCACATATGTGCTTTGTGTGTGTGTGTGTGTTTACTATTTATTTACCACAAATAAAGGTTAGGAATTGTTATCTTTTTAAAAAAATTTTTTTTTTACTGTTTCACTTCATTACTGCTGTGTATGTGCTCCATGGGAGTGATGGACGTAGGTGCTTCTGTAGGTGGGTTCCGACTTACGGTGAAAATCGAGTTATGTCGTGCTGAAGGAACAAATCTCTGATGTAACCCAAGGACTGCCGATATGTGGATTCTAATGAACAAAATAAACTGACGAACAAAATAGAACCAGAGGCATGAATACATGGAACAGAATGACAGATCTCAGAGGGGAGGGAATGGGAGAGACTGGATAAAGGAAGATGAAGGAATTAGCTAAAGAACTTATAAGCATAGTCCATGGACACAGACAATAGTGTGGGGAGGGCCAAGGGAGTGGGCGCAGGGGCTGGTTGGAGGTGGACAGAGCGAGGGGTGGGGAGGGGGGGATATGGAGGACATCTGCAGTAATGTCAACAATAAAAAATTTAAGTAAAAAAAGGTGGAATTGCTAGGGTCAAAGAATGTACATGTTAAGTTTTGGTAGGTATTGATCTAGACATGGAGGCCTTGTTTCTGATATTTTTTTGAAAGTAAACTTTTGCCTTGTGAGTTATGTCCTAATCTAAAACCACATTGTTTTCCTGGGTACATGAATGGCTTTCATTTAGTACTTCGATGGAGTATAAACACAATCCCCTATACAAGATTGCCTAGATAATCAGATTCTAAATTGACTGCTTATTTGGGTGACTTCACAATGACAAAAAGAACTTGTAATTGAGTGTTAAGTACTGTACAGAGGAGTAACTCAATAATTCTTACAACCTGTATGTAAAATTTGTTTGTTTTACAAATGGAGAAATAGTGTTAAAGAGGTTTTGTAGTGTGCCCAAAGTCACACAGGAAGGGGTGGGTATATGAGCTGAGGGCTGCCTGACTGCTACTCTATATTGTCTTCCTTGGGCATATTAGAGACTTGATAAATATGTTTTGTATGATTAAGTACTATTATTTTGTCTTATCTTAAAATAGATGCAGATTACAACCCTTTTTATAACATTCCAAATCCTCTGGCTGCACATAAAAAATTTCCTTTAACCTGTTCTTTGAGATCAGAATGCCAGGATTTCAAAAAGGATTGATCAAGTTCACAAGCCTCTCCAGTGGAAGTACAGACTTTTTTGAGTTTTCTCTTAATTGTAGTGTTCAGATGCTTTCATTTAACAGTAGTAGGCCATTTTGGTTTTTGCAAGTTTTAATTTATTTTTATTATTTTTTAAAAAAATTATTTTATTGATTATTTTACAGAGAGGAAGGGAGAGGGTCAGAGAGTTAGAAACATTGATCAGCTACTTCCTGCACATCTCGACTGGGGATTTGTCTGCAACCAAGGTATATGCCCTTTACCGGAACCGAACCTGGGACCTTTCAGTCTGCAGGCCAACGCTTTATCCACTGAGCCAAACTGGCCAGGGCACAAATTTTAAATTTAGAATAAAATGCTCTCTTAAGTGTTTACTGTGCCAGATGATGTTAGTTGCTTTATATACCTACCTCATTTTTCTTTATAGTAGTTTTTTTGTTGTTAATCTCTACCTGAGGATATTTTTCCATTGATATTTAGAGAAAGTGGAAGGGAGTGGAAGAGACACACAGAGAGAAAAACATCAATCTAAAAGAGACATATGGATTGGTTGCCTCCCACACGTGACCTGGGGATGGAGCCTGCAACCCAGGCACTTTTTCCTTGGTGGGAATCAAACCCAGGATCTTTCAGTCTGCGGGCTAACGCTCTATCCACTGAGCCAACTTTCTAGGGCTATAGCAGTTTTTTGAGTTGAATGCTATTATGTAGATGAGAGATGAAGGTATAGAAGTGAAGTAATTTGCCAGGATCCACACATTGAAGAGGAGCTAGGATTGGAACCCACATGTGCTTGTCTTTAAAAATTCAATGCTTTTTAGCCAACAGAGTTTTAAAAAAACATTAAAAATGTTATTTTTTCACCTGGCCAGCATAGCTCAGTGTGTGAGGGTTGACTTATGAACCAGGAGGTCACAGTTCGATTCCCAGTCAGGGTACATGCCCGGGTTGTGGGCTCGATCCCCCAGGGTGGGGTGTGCTGGAGGCAGCCAATCAATGATTCTCTTTCATCATTGATGTTTCTCTTTCTCCCATTCCCTTCCTCTCTGAAATCAATAAACATGTATATTTTAAAAATTTTAATATTTTTTTGCCATTAATATATGCTCAATACTGTATGAGGTGCTTTAGGAGAAAGATAAAGAAGTATAAGCCTAGTTTTTCCTCTGAGGGCCTGTAATCTATTAGAATAAGCACACGCACTTATGAATAAAAACAGCATGAATAGTAGTCACTTGTGTGATTAATTTATTCAGTGAGTACATATTAGTGTCCATTATTGAGTTATTTTCATGGAATACAGCAGAGTCCCTACCTTATAGAGGTTTTCTTATTTTTTATTTGTCTTCTTTGCTGCAATATAGCAAATGAGATAATTATAGACTATGATCATACTGTAGAGGAAATAAATAGTAATATGATAGAAGTAAGGAGAGAGGGGGGTTGGGTATTATTCTGTGTCCTGTGCTTAGGAAGGATTTTCTGAGAAAGTGATTTGAGTTGAAATCTGAAGGATGAGAACTCAACAGCTTTAAGAATAGGGGAAAGAGTGCTCTTGGCAAGACAGAGCCTTGTGTGTTTGAGGAATATAAAGAGATCTGTGTAGCCAGAGCATGGAGAGTGAAGGGGTATGAAATACGAGATCAAAGAGTTACGAAGGGCCTTGTCATGGGCGTTAAGAATTTATTTGGGCAGTTTTTTGTTTTTTGTTGTTTTTTTTGGTTAATCGTCATCTGAGTATATTTTTTCCATTGGTTTCTAGAGACAGTGGAATGGAAAAAGGGGAGGGAGGAATGGAGGGAGGTAAGGAGGGAGGGAAGAAAAGAGAGAGACAGATGGATTGGTTGCCTGCCGCAAGTGCCCCAACTAACCTGGATCCGGGATCAAGCCTGCAAACCACCTACATGCCCTTGACTGGGAATTGAACCTGAGACCCTGTGGTGCATGGGCTGACAGGCTAACCACTGAGACACACTGGCCAGGGCAGAATTTGGGCAGTTTTTGAAAGCTGGAATAGTTAGGGAAGGAAACTCAGATAAGATGGGATTTTGGGATGGAAAGTTAGGTTAGAAATAGGATGAGTTGTAAAACTAGACATTCATGGTTTGGAGAGATGATGTGAATAAAGTCATAGACTTTGAAGTAAGCAACAAACAGTATTGGGTAATTTATATAGTATCAGGCAATGACAGTTGATTAGATCATCAGAATAAGATAGAAGATGCAAATTCAGTCCTATTTCCCCCCCAGATTGTTTAGACCTTGGAGCTGTGGTAAATTCAGATAAGCACAATGCTCTTATTTTTCTTCATCTGGCCTTTTGCATGAACCAGGAAGGTTTGAATGTATCTAATATCTCCTTGCGTGTTTTATAAAAAATTATTATTTTAAATATATTTTTACTCATTTCAGAGAGGAAGGGAAAGAGCTAGAGGGATAGAAACATCAGTGATGAGATAGAATCATTGATTGGCTGCCTCCTGCACATTCCCTGCATGTTCCCTGGGACCCTTTAGTTCACAGGCCGATTCTCTATCCACTGAGCAAAACTGGCTAGGGCTCCTTGCCTGGTTCTTCTTCTTTTTTTTTATTAAAATATATTTTATTGATTTTTTACAGAGCGGAAGGGAGAGGGATAGAGACATTGATCAGCTGCCTCCTGCATGCCCCCACTGGGGATGTGCCCACAACCAAGGTACATGTCCTTGACCGGAATTGAACTCGGGACCCTTCAGTCCGCAGGCTGACGCTCTTAACTACTGGGCCAAACTGGTTTTGGCTCCTTGCCTGTTCTAAATTAAGAGAATAGAATTATATTGCCCTTAATTAAGAGACAAGAATGGGAATATTACCTATACGGGTGTCATTATCAGTAATGTTATAAAAATAAAGTATGTTAGGGGTATGATGATGCTTATTTATTGTCTGTATACCCCACTTAGGATTGTTGCCCCAAGAGAACAGGAACTTTGTTCCAGACATTGGCCATGGATAGGGGATTAGCACATATTAGGTGCTTAAAGGTATCTTGAATGAATGAATAAAATCTACAAGTCTTAGATATTTTGAGGGGAAACATTGTAATTTTCATTGTCTTCCCATGAAACAGTAGTTTTATACATTTCATACTCTTCAATTTTCCCATATTGTTTTGAGAAAATAAATTTAAAAATTACATAGCTTATTTAAATATGTACTAATTGGATTTTTAAATGTTATTTTTAAAAACTTTTTAAAATTTTTCTTTTTTTTGTTTTAAATATTTTTATTGATTTTTTACAGAGAGGAAGGGAGAGGGACAGAGAGCCAGAAACATCGATGAGAGAGAGACATCGATCAGCTGTCTCCTGCACGCCCTCCGACTGGGGATGTGCCCATAACCAAGGTGCATGCATGCCCTTGACTGGAATCGAACCTGGTACTTTTCAGTCTGCAGACCGACGCTCTATCCACTGAGCCAAACCGGTTTCGGCTTTTTTTAAATTTTAAAAATATTTTTAATTGATTTTTTTTTTTTTTTTTTTAGAGAAAGAGGAAGGGAGAGGGAGAGAAACATCAATGTAAAAGCAAAACATCCATCGTCTGCCTCTGGCATGCCTCCTACTGGAGATTGAGCCTGCAAACCATGGAGAACTCTCTCCTAACATAGGGTTGTCTACTTTTTGATAATTGATATTTTACAGAATTACAATTTTAATTTTTTTTTTCAAATTGGAATGGATATATTATTGAAAAGTGAGGTAAACTGCTGATCATATTTAAGCTTCTTTTTGTTTACTTTTTAGGCAAATAACTTTTTAGCAGTATCTGTATTGCTTTGATTTTTGAAAGAGTGCCAAAATTTATAAGATTATTTTCTGTTTATCGAGGACTCTGGAAACAAATTATAACGTTTAAAAAGGACTGCCCTTGGCTGCCTCCTGCATGCCTACCAGGGATTGAGCCCGTGACCCACGCATGTACCCCAGCCTGGAATCGAACTGGCAACCTTTCGGTGCCAACCAACTGAGCTACACAGGCCAGGGCTTGGCATTGTTTCAACGGGAAGTTAACACAGGATATGCAAACATGTCTGGCCTAGTTTTCTCCATGTTGTTGAAGCTGGCATTGTATATATTGCAAAACCAAGTTTCTTCTCTGGGTCACCTGCTTCCTTCCCATCTGATATTTTAATACATTAAATTATTATTTTAAAAATGTATTGATTTTTATTGATTTCAGAGAGGAAGGGAGAGGGAGAGAGAAATGGAAACATCAATAATGAGAGAGAATCATCAGTTGGCTGCTTCCTGCACACCCCCACTGGGGACCCAGCCTAAAACCCCAGCCACGTGCCCTGCAGTGACCTCCTGGTTCATAGGTCGATGCGCAACTATTGAGCCACACCGGCCAGGCAGTACATGAAATTATTAACACTGTATCGCAAATGTTGTGCAGAATAGTTAGTTAATTAAGTTGGAATTTGATGCTGAAATGACCACTTTTATAATAGTAGCTCTATATTTGACTACATTTTTAGTAAGTACAAAGAATACTGTAATTATTTTGGAAGTAAAATTTATGTGCTTCTTAGTGGGTTGGAATTGTTAATGTTTTATTTTATTTTTTAAAATATATTTTATTGATTTTTTTACAGAGAGAAGGGAGAGTTAGGAACTTAAAAGTGCCTTTAATCATTCAAAATTAATAGCTAACATTTACTCAGCATTTACTGTATGCCAGACACTTTCAAATTCTTTACATGTATTATCTTAATCAAAGAACCCTATGAGGAAGGTATTACTATTTTCATTTTTTACCTAAGGGAATACTGAGCCATAGAGAAGTTAAATAGCTTGCCCAAGATTACATAGCTTGCAGGTAGAACCAGTCTGACTCCTGAACCAGTGCTCTTAACAGGAGACCCACAACCAATTTCCAACAGATTGCCGAGCTGTTAAGTTCAGGAATCCTAAGAAATGGAAGATTTGTGGGTACATAGAAAGGGGAACAGCAAACGAAAACTCCGTTACTATTCTGTCCCTTTTCCCCAATAAAATTCAGTAATTGTCTGTAGGGTGAAGAAACAGGAAGTGAACTTCTGTTTCTTGCTTCCTCTTCTGCCTTCCTCTTTCCAATGCCAGCAACTGTCATGGATATATACTTGCCACTACATTTGCAGTGATCATGTTTGTTTTTACTAGTGTCAGTTCTCAGGCGAGGTAGTACTGTATAATGTTTTAGAGCAGGCAGGGACTTGCTTGACAATCAAGATTGCTTGGGTTTAAATTTCAGCTCTGCTATTTACTTGCTCATTGATCTTGGCCTAATTACTTCACTGAAACTTGGTTTTCTTATCTGTAAAATGAGGATAATGTACTTACTTTATAGGGTTGTTGGGAGGATGAAATGTAAAAATATGTGTAATATGTTTAGGACAGTATGTGGCATGTAAGAAATGTTTGCTATTGTCTCTTATTATTTGAAAACACTGTTTAGGTTTAAACATCCCTGAAGTATATTATGTCATGATCTTTCAAGATTCAACATGAATTTTTCATTACTGAATATGTAATATGCCTGGGTGATAACAGTAATTCATTTTGATAATTTGAATTCTACTTTAAGAAACTATTTCTAGGTGACCTAAAATGCCAGTAATGCTTATCTTAGTTTAGATTCTTGTGTTAGTATTCTTTATCTTGCTATCACATAGAAAAGTGGTTCTCAAACTTCATTGAGCATTAGAATTAGATAGGAAGTGTTGTTCTGATTTATGGGATTGGGGTAATGTCCAGGAATCTGAATTGTTAATAAACCTAGTCCAAGGTAATTCTGACTGTGGTGCTCTGAGGTGTGATACTTATGAAATTACAGGTTTAGAAACTAAATTCAAGCATAAAAGGTGGTAACTGTCAGATTTTTGTTTGTTTACATGTAAGCAGTGATGATTTGTAAACTAAAAAAGCACTTAATTAGATGTTTAAAGATAGTGATAGGGTCTGTTCCCCTACCTAAATTATTTTGTGAATACTTGTTAGATAACTTGGTTTTAGGGACTACTCTATAGATACAGAAATGACACAGGAGATACAGAAGTAATATAGGAGTTTTTAGGTGAAGAAGAAATATTTGGGTGGATTTCATGGTTTTTGTGTGTGTGTGTGTGTGTCATTAAAGAAGCGGCAAATGTAGTCAGTTCATTTTAACCTCTGTTTTTGTTGTGCCTGGTACAAGCAAAGCATGAAAACTTGGATAGTTCACCAAAGAGAAAAGGAAGTAAAGTGTAAGGTTTCTTTTGTTTTTAAATCCTCACCTGAGGATATGTTTTTATTGACTTTTAGAGAGAGAGAGAAAGAGAAATCGAGAAATCGATGTGCGAGAGAAACATCGAATGGTTGCCTCCCATGTTTGTCTGGGGATCAAACCTGCAACCTAGGTATGTGCCCTGACTGGGAACTGAACCTGAAACGTTTTTGGTGTACAGGATGAAGCGCCAACGAACTGAGTCACCTGGCCAGGGCTACATTTTAAGTTTTTTAAGTTTTGACTCACCGGATGAAAGTAGAATTGTGATAGAGTTGATTTATTTGACACATTAAGTAGAGGAATTCTTGCATATTGAGTGTGAGCTACAAGCCAAATCTTTTTTTTTTTTTTTTTTGGGTTAATCCTCACCATAGGGTATTTTCTCCATTGATTTTAGAGAGAGTGGGAAGAAGGGAAGGAGGGGTTGAGAGAGAGAAACATCAGTGTGAGAGAGACATATTGATTTATTGCCTCCAGCATGCACCCCTACTGAAGCTGGGGATTAAATCTCTACATCCCACTTATGTGCCCAAAATCCTTAAGTGTGAGGGCTGATGTTCAAACCACGGAGCCACAATGGACAGGGCAAGATCTTGTTTATATTATTTAATCTTCATAACAACTGTGAAGATTTTGATATAATTAGTTCTGTTTTACAGATGAGAAAACTGAGGCAAAAAGAGATTAAGAGCCTGGTCAGTGTGGCTTAGTGATTGAGCATGGACTCGTGTACCAAGAGGTCACTGATTCAACTCCCAGTCAGGGCACATGCCCAGGTTTTGGGCTTGATCCTCAGTAGGGGGCAGCTGATTGATGTTTCTATCTCTCTCCCTCTCCCTTCCTCTCTGAAGTCAATAAAAATATATTTAAAAAATGTAGATTTTGGCCTCTTTCTGCCATACATATTGAATTAATAACTAGGCAACCCAATGCTCAAACAACTACTGAGAACGAGGGATTATCCTGATCTCTGTCTGGTTTGGCATGTTGCTCATCTCTTACAGGGGAATGGTGCTATTCCGCTCCTTGTTGGTTATAGTCCGAGTAACTGTAGCTCTAAGATTTGATATATGGACCATTCTTTAAAGAAGTGGCCTTCATATTGCAGTGTAGTACACATACATGTATACACACACGGGTATGCACATACAACTGAAGGAAAAGTTTCACACAATATTTGGTATACTAAATGGGATTCATTCTGAAATACAAATGGCCTCTTCTCTTTCACTATAGTAAGACATATGCTGCTTTTTACACAAATTTGAACTTTTAAAAACACCATTTAAGTAGAAATAACCAGGCATTAGAAACGTGACTCTAATTACTAGAGACCCATTGCATGAAGAGATTGTGCAATAGGCCTTCCTTCCCTTGGCTTCCAGCACCTGTTTTCCTCCGGCACCCGGGACCCGGGATCCGGGACCCAGGCCTTCGCTCCAGCCAGAGTCTGCTTTCTTCTTTTTGCTGCAGGCTCCAGCTGGAGTCTTTGTCTTTGCTGTGGCCGGAGTGCTGCTCCTGTAGATCCCTTCCCTCCTCTGCCCTCCCTTTCATAGCATGTATCCTGCCCAGCCCAGCCACTCAGCGCCTGGCGCAGTTGGGCAGCCACCATATTTGTCTTTCTAATTTGCATATTCTCTTCTAATTGGCTGGTGGGTGGAACGGAGTGATGGTCAATTTGTATGTTTCTCTTTTATCATTGTAGATTGTGACTGAACAAGTCACTATTTCTCAGTGATAGTAGTTGGGGTACTAGTTTTGTTGTTGCTCTAAATGAATGAACCTGTTGCTAGGTGAAGAAAACAATACATATATAAGTACAAATAAATAAAACAAATATCCTTAATCTTTTTGTAGGTCATCATTGGATTTGAAATATTTAAAGTGGATATAAAACGGTTTCAGCCATGCAGACAATTAAGTGCGTTGTTGTGGGCGATGGTGCTGTTGGTAAAACATGTCTTCTGATATCCTACACAACAAACAAATTTCCATCTGAGTATGTACCAACTGTAAGTATAAAGGATTTCATTTTCACTTGTTAGTGAAACATATAATTTGATATCCTTTTGAAAATTCTGTCTCTGAGTGTACTGAAATATTTCTGTTGTCTGCCTTTGTTTCCTGTTTTTAAAGATCTTGACTTCTCATGGGTAAATTATATACACTTTAAAATTAAACAGCTGAAAAATCAGTGGAAAGTCAGAAGGGGTGACACAAGGGTTTGCAAGAAGTGCTGGGAGGCAAAACTCCAGTAGACAAGATTCTAAAGAGTGGTGTTCTCAGTTTGGAGAAGTATGCCCTACATCTTGGAATGAGGTGACTTTTTTATTTTTGATATCTTGGCCAATGATTAATCAGTGCTTGGAGGTCTTCTGGAATGCTTTTGGGGTCTTATAACTTCAGAGAAAGTACTATGTCTACACTTATTCACCTGAGGGAGTAGAAGAGAATCTTCTGGAGCTGTTGTCTTAGCACTCATGGAGCTCCAAACTGGTTTTTAGGGATAGAGAAGACCTCTGCTTTTGTTATGAGAATACCAACCTTTGGGGGTCCTCTCCCACAAATCTTCTTATTAGCTTCTTGGAAGAATAGAGGGAAAATGGGAATTACAAAGATGAGAGACAGAGAGAGAGGAAGAAAGAGAGAGAGAGAGAGAGTTTTATTTAGGGTAACACTTGTGAAAGAATGTGTTTAGAGACTCAGTGTTTGTCCCAAGTTGTTCAACCAACCCAGAGGTATAATTATGTTAAACACAGATGTCCAGTCCGTGGTGTGAGGGGAATCGGGTTGGCCTGGTTTGGCAACATCCCCCTCTGTTAAGTGAGCTGGTTTAGGGATTATGACGCTCCTCTATGGATTAATATTGTTTGTAAGTAAAAAGGAAGAGAACATGAGAACTTTAGGTTGATCTTCAGAGACATGAGCATTGTTAAGAGAGTGAATTGTTAAAATGTTGGTAATTATGTTTACTTGGAATTGACAATCCATAATACCCCGAGGCAGGAAAAAGGAATGAGGTAGACCAAAATTAGGTTTCTTGGAGGGCGAGAATTTAAGTGTATAATTAAATAAAAAATCATTTTTTGTGTTGGCCCATTTGGGGACATTATAAGTGAAATAAATTCTGAGATTGAAGGGGACTTTTAGAGATAACATGGATCTTGTTTCATAGTGAGGGCAACTGTCAGAATTTTTGTGTTTCAGTCTCCATTAACATTATTTTCTTATAAACATTTCTGACACTTTTATGACTGTTTAATGTGGGCTTGTGCGTGCTTTATGTGTTTGTATATGGTCTTTGAAAAAGGGTTAGTTGTGATTTAAGAAAATAACCAATATGGTTTGAGAGCTTAACTACATTAGTTACATTTCCTTGTTCTTATTATTAAGAACTGACTTTTTCCTTTAACCACCACCTCCTCCATGCCCTTGCTTTCACTTTTGTTTACATTTATTTTATTTATTTAAATGTTTTTTTATTGATTTCAGAGAAGAAAGGAGAGGGAGAGAAATAGAAACATTAATGACGAGAGAGAATGATTGATCAGCTGCCTCCTGCACGCCCCCTACATTGGGGATCCTATCCACTGAGCCAAACTGGCTGGGGCTAAACAAGCTCCTTACCTGTTAAAACATGAATCAGAAAATTAGTGTTAGATAGCTAAAAGGTGTCTTGAAATGTAACATCCTCCTCCAAGTTGAAAAGCATTGCTTTTTTTTTTTTGAAATATTTTATTGATTTCTTACAGAGAGGAAGGGAGAAGGATAGAGAGTTAGAAACATCGATGAGAGGGATCACTCATCAATCAGCTGCCTCCTGCACCTCCCCTAGCAGGGATGTGCCCATAACCAAGATACATGCCCTTGACCGGAATCGAACGTGGGACCCTTGAGTCCACAGGCCGACGCTCTATCCACTGAGCCAGACCGGTTTAGGCAGCATTGCTTTTTAATTGTAAATTAATTCAGAGACATCCATGAATTAGTGTTGAGTCTTTATCCACTTACATCATTATCTCCCATTTTTATAAATAACTCAATACAACCATATTAATATATATTGAGTTTGTCATGGGTTTTACAGTCTATTTACCAAAAAAGCATCTAGATCAAAGAAGGTATCTTGGGTTATGTGGTTTGTACCCAGTAACATAAATTTTATTCATGAAATCCCAATAAATAATCTTCCAGCCTTTAGTGGGACGCTTACCTTGATTATCTTGAGGGAACCTTTATGTCTTTCTAATGGGCCTGTAGGCAACAAGGCTCTTCTTATCTTGAACCCTGAAGGGAAAAAGATTATCAAGGACCTAGGAGATTTTAATTCTAGATTAAAAGGAAATGGTTTATGAAGAAATAATTTCTCACAAGTCAGAAAGAAATTTGAGATAAACTCTAAACTATTGTCTTAAAATTTTCAAACTTTTGTCCAAGCTACTGGGGTAGAGCAAAAATTCCAGAACACCCCCTATAATTTTTCCCAATAACCATTTAGCTTATGCAAAGGGCTTGGTTGACAACGTTGGTTATATATAAAGAAGATGGGCTAAGAGAGGAATAAGTCTTAGGAAGGAAACATTACCTTAGTTTAAGAGTTGTCCTATCTCATTTTGACCACCACCTTGCACACTAACTGTATTTTTATATTTTTAGGTTTTTGACAACTATGCAGTCACAGTTATGATTGGTGGAGAGCCATATACTCTTGGACTTTTTGATACTGCAGGTGAAAACTTGATATATTTTCTTATGTTTTGGTCTGTAACTATGACAGTTGGCTGTTGTCTTTTTTTGGGGAAACTAGCGTATTAGCAAACCACTTGACATTTTTTTAATAGTTAGCAGGATTGAATATCATGATGGTTTTTGCTTGACCAAAAGGCAATAGGAGTTTGGAGAATCCTGGGTGGATGGTGTCGAAAGAGATAAAGTAGGGTGAGAGCAGAATACTAGTACATGGACAAGCTGTATTGTCACTCCGTGAACTTTGTACAGTTAGCTTCATGCAGATAGCTTGTTATTTTATACTACATTTGAAAATATTTTGAGGGTTATCTAATGTCTAGCTTATAGTATTGACATTTGTGGTCAACTTTTCAAATTAAAGGAACAATTATTTTCTTTCTTAACTATAACCAATTCTTCAGTCTTATTTCTTATTTTAACAGTGGCTGCACATCTTAATTTCTGACTTCTCACAATTTTCAGTTAAGTTAGCCAAAGGGAAATTTCAGTGTTATCCTTTTAGTATGTAGGAATTCTAAACCTTTCACTTTTATTATTTCCAGCTGACATAATTCTTTTATGGAGTGTATTGTATTGCCCAATGCAAGAAACTGTCTAAATTCATTTGGGAGGGTGAAATGGAGAAACAGTAGTAAGCAGTTAAGTTTAGAGATCAGTAGCTTTTTTTTTTTAAACATATTTTATTGATTTGTTACAGAGAGGAAGGGAGAGGAATAGAGAGTTAGAAACATTAATCAGCTGCCTCCTGCACACCCTCTACTGGGGATGAGCCTGTAACCAAGGTACATGCCCTTGACTGGAACCCAACCTGGGATCCTTCAGTCTGTAGCCCGACACTGTATCCACTGAGTAAAACTGGTTAGGGCAAGAGATCAGCAGCTTTTAATAGTGTCTTAGACTTTTTAACATTTTTATGAATTAAAAATTAGAGTAATGGTATATTAGAGGAAACTTGGGGAAAATAGAGAAAATAAGTAATAACCTATATCATGATATGTAAGGAATTTTGTTTTATGTGTGTCCCTGGAAGCAATCTATATATGTAAAAAAAAAGATACTGAAAAAAATTTTTAAAAAATATATTTTACTGACTTTTTACAGAGAGGAAGGGAGAGGGATAGAAAGTTAGAAACATCGATGAGAGAGAAACATCGATCAGCCGCCCCCTATACAGTCCTTACTGGGTATGTGCCTGCAACCAAGATATAAGCCCTTGACTGGAATCGTACCTGGAACCCTTGAGTCAGCACTCTATCCACTGAGCCAAACTGGTTAGGGTATTATTTTAAATAATATTTCAAAGTGTATTTTTATAAGCCTTTAAATTTTATTCAGTATTTGTTTTTTAGTTATATTGCAGTATAATACAATAGAAATCACTCATTTTAAGTATTCAGTTTGATAATTTTGCTGATTATATAGTTGTGTAACCTCTACCATAATCAAGATATATCACCTTAAAAATTTCCTTGTGCCCCTCCCCTGGAAATTACAGATCCACTTTCTGTCACTGTAGTTTTGCTTTTCTAAAGTTTCATATGAATGGAATCATACAATATGCAATCTTTTCTGTTTGATTTCTTTCACGTAGCATAATGTTTTTGAGCTTTATCTGTGCTGTATATCAGTAGCTTATTTTTATTGGTGAGTAGTATTTCATTCTATGAATATAACTAAATTTATCATTTATGAGTTGATTGATATTTGGGTTCCACTTTTAAGCTATTACAAATAATGGTAATAACTTAAACACGAACATTTGTATGGACATATTTTATATCCCTCCAGTAAATATAGTTGGTAAGCCTTTAGTCCTTAGATTAATATTGGCTGTTTAACTTAGGTTGACAAGACTTTAATTCTAATCAGCCTCATTTTAAATGGCAGTTATAAATTTAATGTATTCAGTTTTCTATTTTGAATAATTTAGAGTGCTTGACCTGACAAGTCAAGTTTGAAACGTTCCCAGGTTTTTACACACAGAACTTTAATAAACCTGGTAACTTGTGATTTCCTGTATTATTTATCTTAAACTGTCTTCTTTATAGATTTCATAAAATTCTTAACATTTTCAACAAAGAAATTCGAAGTTTAAGATTAGTTATTCAATTATACATTTTAAGGTGGGATCAGAATCATGTTCTTTAGTATGGCATGATTTAAATGTTATAGACATGAGTGTTAAATATAAATAAGGATAGGTTATTCCTAAATGTAACTGAAAATTGCCAATAACGGTATTTGATTTATTTTACTTCTGTAAAAGATTCTGAATCTTTCTGGGAGTAAAAAGACATGCATTAAGAAATAACTTTACCATCCCAGGCAAAATAGGGGCAGGGGGCTTCTGTCTCAATTGGTTGAGGTCCCTATAAGTCAGAGGTCTTTTGAGAAGCTCTGGAGACCTGAGGCTGAGGTGTCCAGGGTGAGTTTCCTGTCTTTGACACACTTGAGGAGACGCCTTAATCTCAGAGACCCTTTACCTTGTTCAAGTCATGACATTAACTCAGTTTTCTTCTAAAGCTTTCATCTCCATTTAGATGGCGGCTGGCTTTCACTGTTCGGTTGCATTTAATATGTTGACTGTGTCATTTTGTTCTGAATGCTTTTTATAGCCTTCCTACCTCATGTTTGGCTGCATCTATTATGGTTATAATGAAATAATATTATTAAGCCCAGAGATAGGCTTCTCCCACTGTTAAGGCCTTATTTCTATTTCTGCTTTTGGTCCCATCAGTAAATTCTTGCTAGTGAATTCTCCAGTTATTGTGTTTTTGTTTCTGTAAATGCTTTACTATTGTGTATATATTTTTATATTTAGCTTTGTTTATTTCTTTTTCTTTTTTTTAAATTTAATAAATCTTTATTGTTCAGATTATTACAATTGTTCCTCTTTTTTTCCCCATAGCTCCCCTCCACCCAGTTTCCATCCCACCCTCTGCCTTTACCCTCTATCCCCCCACTGTCCTCATCCATAGGTGTATGATTTTTGTCCAGTCTCTTCCCGCATCCCCCACACTCTTTCCCCCTGAGAATTGTCAGTCTACTCCCTTCCTATGCTCCTGATTCTATTATATTCACCAGTTTATTCTGTTCATCAGATTTTTTTATTCACTTGATTTTTAGATTTACTTGTTGATATGTATTTGTTGTTCATAATTTTTATCTTTACCTTTTTCTTCTTCTTCCTCTTTTTAAAGAATACCTTTCAGCATATAATACTGGTTTGGTGGTGATGAACTCCTTTAGCTTTTTCTTATCTGCGAAGCTCTTTATCTGCCCTTTAATTCTGAGTGATAGCTTTGCTGGGTAGAATAATCTTGGTTGTAGGTTCTTGCTATACATCACTTTGAATATTTCTTGCCAGTCCCGTCTGACATGTATAGTTTCTGTTGAAAATCAGCTGACAGTTGTATGTGTGCTCCCTTGTAGGTAACTGACTGTTTTTCTTTTGCTGCTTTTAGTCTCTCTTTGTCTTTTGCTCATGGCATTTTAATTATGATGTGTCTTGGTGTGGTCCTCTTTGGATTCCTTTTGTTTGGGATTCTTGCACTTCTTGGACTTGTAAGTCTGTTTCGTTCATCAGGTAGGGGAAATTTTCTGTCATTATTTCTTCAAATAGGTTTTCAGTACAGTGATATCTCGAGATACGAGTGCCCTAACATACCAGATTTTTGAGATACGAGCCATCGAGCGAGCGATTTTTGCTTTGAAATATGAGCAACGTTTGAGATAGGAGTAATCGCACGTATCGGCGGCCGGCTGCACGCGACCCACCAGTTTACCGCGACTCGAGCGTCTCATAGTTTTCCATGTCTCAAGGTTACAGAACGAATTAAACTCGTATCTCGAGGTACCACTGTATCTTGCTCTCTCTCTCTTTTTCTGGCATCCTCATAATTCTGATGTTGGTGTGCTTTAAGTTGTCCCAGAGGCTCCTTACACTACCTTAATATTTTTGGATTCTTTTTTCTTTTGCTTTTCCGGTTGAGTGTTTTTTGCTTCTTTGTATTTCAGATCTTTGACTTGAATCTTGTGATCCTCTAGTCTGCCGTCAGATCTCTGTATAATGTTTTTTATTTCAGTGTATGCTTAATGTTGGTCCTTTTTCATATTCTCGAGGGTCTCGCTAAACTTATCAGCCTTTTCTAGGAAATTCTTGAAAAACCTTTTAACCGTGGTTTTGAACTCTATATCCAGCTGTATTCTTTCCTCCATTTCTTTCATTTGAGATCTGTGGAGGGGGTGGGGAGTTGGCTCCAGGACATGTGTGACCCATCTTCTCCAGTCCTGCCCCGCTGGCACATTCTAATTAATTTCCTTTCAATGTGCACGAATCCATGCATCGGGGCACTAGCATTATATAAAGCCATACATTTTATTAGGTAAGTTGCTTTCTCGTTAATAATCATTGTGCTGTTAGCTGCATACTTAATTTGTTGACTGTAATTTTAATCCTGTGAGGATACCAACATTGAGTTGATGATTTCTCCAATGTTTTTCCTTCCTAGGGCAAGAGGATTATGACAGATTACGACCGCTGAGTTATCCACAAACAGATGTATTTCTAGTCTGTTTTTCAGTGGTTTCTCCATCCTCATTTGAAAATGTGAAAGAAAAGGTGAGTTGGTCAGGTATGCTTGTCCTGAAAAATGTTGTCACAGAACTTCTATTGACTTGAAAATAGATCTAGAGGCTTGTGAGTTAACGAAGGTGTAATTTTTAAAATACATTTCCTCTAGTGGGTGCCTGAGATAACTCATCACTGTCCAAAGACTCCTTTCTTGCTTGTTGGGACCCAAATTGATCTCAGAGATGATCCCTCTACGATTGAGAAACTCGCCAAGAACAAACAGAAACCTATCACTCCAGAGACTGCTGAGAAGCTGGCCCGTGACCTGAAGGCTGTCAAGTATGTGGAGTGTTCTGCACTCACACAGGTGAGCACTGTGCGGGCCTGATTTTTATTTACAGCTGGATAGTTTCTTCGAGCCTTAGGACTCGGGCTGTTTCTAACAGTGGGCAAGAAAGCTGCCTAAGGAAGACTCTGATCAGCCTCAGGATATGTATCTTTTTCTGGATGTCTGTATTTATGGAGAAATTATTAGTCTCTAAGTAAAGCTCTTGTGTCGGTGAGCTTCCATGTTGTGCTGAGTCATTTGTAGTGGTCAGGGATTGTGTTAAAAAAAATTACAGGAAAGGTCCAGGTAAGCACAAATTTAACACCCCCATACACACACAGATACCTTAAATTTTCATCTAAATAATACTGACCTTTTCTGGTCTGTTCTATTCTGACAATTGATGCTATACTGTTTCTGGGATAGGGAATTAGTCATAATAGAGACTTTCATGTCAGAGAAAAGTTGCCATGGCTGTTTCTTAAGCATCTTACACGTGTCTCTACAATTTTGGGAGACATTCCTTCTTTATGTGGCCCTCTTTCCTCTGTCTTCCTGAATGATTTAATTAGAACTCCTCTCATAGCTTGATGGGAAATGTCAGATTCTGAGGACAGGGGAACAGCGCTAGAGTAGATACACTGAGAGTTGTAACTGATCTGTGGTTTCATTTTCTTGACTTGCATGATTATGCAACTGATTCTCCCATTTGATTCTCCATCTGGGCAAAGGAAAGAATTATGGAACTAATTCTCATAGAACTCTCATTTTACTAGTTACTGGTGGCTTTGACTTTTGAACAACGAACAAAAACCTGCCCAAGTAAATTAGGGCAGGTGTGAAGGGAAGAGATTATTTTAGTTACATTAATCTTGATTGTAAGTATAGTAAGATAAGTGGCATGTATAGTTGCATATTGTGCATATATTAGGTATTTAGTATGTGGGGCCTAGACATAATTCAGTCATCTTCAGTTTAGCACTATGTTGGATAAAGATAAAATTTTCCTGTTTATCTGGATATTACACAGGATAATTTTAAGGCCTAATATCCAGTTCTCTTTGGCAATTTAGTTGTATTGTAAAAGCAGATATTTTAAAACTAAATAAGATTTTACATCTTATCACACACAGCACTCACTGAGATTGTTAAAAAATGCCTGATGCTTCTGTGTTTTGATATCAGAAAAGTGTTTGTGTATTTGTTAGGGAAGGATATGTGTTGAACGTGTGTGCCAGATTATAATTAATTATGTGCATCTTTTTCGTACCCCTTTTCTCTAAATATGGGTTGTTTTGGGGAGGGAAATGGAGGCAAGTAGGCTAAGTGGACCAATTTTAGGTTACTGGTGAAGCTTATTTTAGAGAATTGGATGCTTCTATATATGACTTTTTTTTTTTTTTTTTACAGGTTTATATAGTAAGTCATTTTGCAGAAAATAACAATTTGCAAAGGTCTTAGCAACTGTGTTTTTCTTACCAGATTTTTATGTTGGAGGAGTGAAAAGAGAAGATAGAAAATAGGGTCCATGGTTATGTTTGGGAGCTAGACCTTTTAGGACTTCAGATTGTTTGTTGATTTCTCTAAAAGTAAACTATATAATCAGATAGTTCGTGGGTAAAAGTGAAGATTAGTTTTGTTTTGTAGGGAATTAGTTGATCTTTGCCAATAAACAAGAAAATATTTCCTCCTTATTAAGGAATGCTCTAGTTTCTAATGGCTGTTCTTCACTTTTTTCCTTATAGAATGTATTTCACTTTCCATTCCCCCCTTTTCCTTTCATATTTGACTCCTAGAACTTGTTCCTAGATGTGTAGAAAGCATTTCAGAGGATCTTTCATTTTTGCATTTCTACTTTGTAAAAGATATGGAAAGAAGAAAACTGTTTAACCGCTGTGCTTCTTTTTAAGTACTTACTGTTATTTTGGATTTATTTTGTACCTAATAGAATGCGTAAGTGCCAGTCCTCTGGGATTCATTGGTGGGACTATGGTGGGAATAGGGTAAGGGTGGGAATATCTGGGGTAGTCTGGGGCTGGTACTTGTTATTGGAACTGTATTCTGGAACTTTTGCAATTTTTTTATTTGGGATCAAACTGACAAAGAGAACATGTGAAATTTCTTTGGGTGGTAAACCTGTGGCTTCAGATTTAGGTGAGTGTAAGTGAGTCTGTAGACCTGGGCCCAAGGTACCAGTACTACTGAGTCACTGTCACGTGGAGTTCTGCCTGAGGTGTAAGTGTATTTATGCATCTTAATCCCTGAGGATCTGAGAATATTCTTTGTTTTCACTCCATGCTTTTATGCTCTGAGCCCCATGCAGACACCTTCAAGCATTGGACTGCTTGCTAAAACTCATTCTAGGACCCATTCTTTGTTTTCCTATAACTTGGGTGGTGGTTACTTGCTC
Source organism: Lasiurus borealis (assembly GCA_004026805.1). Taxonomy (NCBI): domain Eukaryota; kingdom Metazoa; phylum Chordata; class Mammalia; order Chiroptera; family Vespertilionidae; genus Lasiurus; species Lasiurus borealis. The sequence continues at coordinate 310 of PVJN01004917.1, read as the reverse complement.
TGATAACATTACTGAATAACTGAAGTGTTCGCTGTTTCTAGAGTCTGTTGAACAATTAACACTCCTTTTAAATGTCTTAACCTTTTTGTTCTGGGAAACTGGTTGACTTTGAGATCCTGATTAATTCCATCCAGCTATGTCATTGAATCTAGAAACATGTAGCATGCCTGTTAGTCTGCTATTTGTGTACTTCAGTTATTCAGGGGCTGAATTCACAGAATTCTGAAATTTCATAGATTTCAAACTGTGTGTGCCATTCTTTTCATTAGAAATACTGGGAATTTATAAGGCTAACTTGCACAATGTATCT